>JBBIGA010147987.1:0-19106 GCA_037576975.1 Alestes dentex | reverse complement strand
TCATGATAAAGTGAGCAAGCTAATAAACACCTTTTTGGACATATCCATGCTGCTGGAACCAATTATTCAGATACTTATTATTTTATTTTGAGTTTATTTGAGCTTAACTTGCATCTTAAACATGTTTAAAGATCTCTGTTTTAAAGTGAGGCTACTTCCGGTGTACAAATTAGCTAAATGCTAAACTGGCTTAATATAGCTCGTTCTAGTTAACTATTGCACTAGAGTTACCCAAATTACCTATGCACATAGTTGAAATATTAAAAACAATGGCTAGTTGGTTGTTTTGGTTGTATATTGATAATTGTTGGAATATTTAACAGGCAAAGTTTAAATTTCAAACTCGTCCCAGCGGCGGGCCCACTAGAGGGAGCTTCTACGCGGAAGGGTTATTTCATCCGGTCACCGCCAAGGATGGTTATCTGGTCAGTGATTCAGGCCAATTGCCATAGCCAACAGCATGACTAGTCAGAGCACCTGGTCTGGGCAGAATATGCCCAAAACTTTTCATGATACTCTATGACAAGTCCTCTATGATGCCCTTTGAGTGTGTGTTTGGACAGGGTTTGGCAGAGCCTACCCTACCGGAGACTATGGATATAGGGGGTGCCCAGGTCTATAGACTATGGGAGTTTCTTGACTTGAGAAGACAGTGGGGTTGCATACGTTATTTGGTTGACTGTTGGTGTGTGCAAAGACTGCGTCCATGAGCCAGATGAGAAATCAGATCTTTGTTTTCACATTACTAACATGTATAATAAACTCTTATCTAAACTCCTGTGAGTGCATCCTATCTGGAGGAACCAGCACCAATTCACAGAGGAGAATCAGGTATAATTTAGGTAGCCCCATTTAGTCAGGTAAGTGAATTCAGCTTGCATTAGCTTTTCATGTAATAGTCAAATATAATTAACATTCTTTCATTTATGCCAGATTTGCACCCTTCTATATGTCTTGGTTCTTGGAATCAAGATAATTCCTGCTGCATTGAATTGGAACTGACTCCAACATTTCTGGAGCTCCCTCCCTTTCAAATACCACATTTTGACCAAGTTCAGAATGTTTGCATGTTTACAAAAAAAAACACTCTTACTAAAACTAAACTGTCTGCTAACCTAAAGGCACAAACAGACCGAGTGCTGACTTTTGAATCATATGTGTTGGAAGCAGGGACAACACTGCAGTGAAGCTCTCAACCAGGAGTGTTTAAGCTACTAATGAATTAATATCAACACCTTTCACCTGTTTTTACAAAAACAACAGAATCAGTATCAGATAATATTGAATGCTTCCGTTTTTGTATCTGAAAAGTGTTTATAATGCTGTGCACATTAGTTACATTGATAAACAAGAATTTAAAATAATCAGAAAACTTTACTAGAGGAAATTGCCTGTGCTATGACTGTACATACACAAAGACAAGTACAAAATAAAATGTTATATACATCAAAATAAAAGTCGTGCTTGGCACTAAATACACAAAATGCTGTGATCAGTAAGAGATATAAAATTACTGCTGAAGTAGTTTACTAGTTAAAACTTGGATTTGGAGTTGCACTGTACACAAATTATGTTGTTTCGCCTAATAGTGACATAAGTAGTGATATTGCAAATGATAATTATATTGCATAAGCAATGACATAACTAGTGACATAAGTTACATGAGTAGTCGCATAAGTGACATAAACAGTGACATAAGTGGTTATATTGCACATGCTAAGACTATAAATTTTTGCACATAAATTTTTCCACATAAGTAGTGACACAAGAGACAAGTAATAACATAAGTAGTGAGATAGCACATATGAGTATTGCACATAGTAAACTATTGCACATAATAAAAATACAGTAACCCCCCGATTTTCGCAGGGGTTACGTTCCAAGACCACCCGCGTATAGTGAAAAACCACATAAAATATGCTCCTAAAACAATTTAATGTAATTTAAAACTCATTACCCTAAAAGAAAATGTAAAGGTAAACCCTTATCTGTACTGTACAGTTTACACTGAACTCTCACAGTGCTAGAATGTAAATACCGATGTTACCCCTGTATAGACTGTACTGTAATTCATGCACGTGCGTTTTCTTTGGTGTGCGCTGTTGTTTTCTTTGGTATAAGGAGGTGGATACAGTAATAAATTAATTTAATTCACAGTAATAAAAATACAGGGCTTTAAGAAGAACAAAATGAAAAACATAAGAACACTCGAGATGCTCCATGGGGGAAATTCTGGACTGTAGCGTCACAGGGAGGCAGCCAATCAGCAGCAAGGAGAAATAAATAATGTTTTCGGATTGGCTACTTTCAAACCTCCCGCCTCTTAGGACAGTGAGGGACGCGTCAAATGGCACCAGCCAATCAGCAGCAAGGAAAAATAAATAACATTCTCAGATCGGCTGCTTTCAAACCTCCCGCCTCTGAGTGCAGCGATATTTCACTATCCAAAGACACGCTTTCTTCGTGTTCTCTCGTCAGTAACAAAATATTTATAGTTAATTTTTATATAGAAATGTAGCTGAATTTAAGTTAATATGTATGTTACAAAATCAGTCAATTTTATTTTCTTAATAATTTAACACTAAAATACATGAAAAATGATATATTGCCATGGGAAAAAATGTGATGTCACAAGGACGAGGGGGCGTGGCGGATGAGGCCCCGACTGTCACTACCGATTTAGACAGGAAACCCGATTTTGACTACGCATGCACAGAAATACGTCATTTCTGCTCGCTGCTGCTTTATGGCAGCGGCTTCTTGGTTTTACGCCGTGTGTGTGTGTGTGTGTGTGTGAGAGAGAGAGAGAGAGAGAGAGAGAGAGAGTGAGAGCCCTGCCTATAAAAATGTCAGCTTTAATATGCAATGAACTAAATAAAAATAAAACGTTTGCTAAATTGTCTATGTGCAGTGATTTATTTTTGTAGGAAATACATGTTATTCAGTTGGTAATGTATGGGGAGAAACCTGAGAAGCATAATTTGAAGCCCAGGTTATAGCTCCAATATAATACTTTGATTAAAAAAAAAAAAAAACTTCTGACAATCAAAATAATACATATAGTATAAATTCTTTCTAAATAAAGTAGATTTAGAAATACGCAAATTATAATTTATTATAATTTTGTGTGTGTGTGAGAGAGAGAGAGAGAGAGAGAGAGCTCTGCCTATTAAAATGTCATCTTTAATATGCGATGAACTACGCGATTTAGAGAGTGATTTATTTAGACTTTTAAATAAAGTGCAATAACCCAAACGTGAATTCTGCGCTGACGTAAAACCAAGAAGCAGCTGCCGTAAAGCAGCAGCGAGCGGAAATTACGTATTTCTGCGCGTGCGTAGTCAAAATCGGGTTTCCTGTCTAAATCGGGTAGTGACAGTCACAAAAGCAAAAAAATAAAAATAAAAAAATGCGGAGGATATCTACAGTTTCCGCGTTAGTGTGGGGGTTTCAGCGAAAAATGATTAGTTTGGTCCTCAGAAAAAATCTGCATTGGCCTGAGACCGCGACGGCTGAGCCGCTTAAAAGTGGGGGGTTACTGTACTGCACAGAATGATAATGATTTAGCACTCAGTAAGAAATTGCACATCTGAGTAGCAGCAGGTAATTGCACAGATTATTGAGTGGGTGTGTGACAGGGACAGGAGTTATAGGTAATCATTTACAAACCACCTTCACCTCTGCTGCTGAAACTCTTTCCTACAGGCAGTGAGTGTCCAGTGCCTATGGTGCCCCCAAATGGTCATTTGGAGCCACTGCAGTCTCAGTACTTCTTCAAAGAGCTCATCACAGTGACCTGTAACCATGGATACACACTGCAGAAGGTCAGCGGTAGGCACTTGTGTATACAGTGACATATACACTTTCATGACATTTTTCTCTTTTTATTTCTCTCTTTCTGTTTTAAGGATGGTGAGGAGTTTCATCATTTTCAGATAGAGTGTCAGATAAGTGGAACTTGGAGCAGCAGTGTACCCTATTGTAAAAGTAAGAGCTAAAGTGTATGTGTGTGTGTGCACTCACCTAACATTGCAAGTTGCTAGTATGTCAAAGATTTACATTGGGAGTATATTTTAACCTGGGTCTTAAACAATTTAAATATGTTTTAATATGACTATCCATCAAGTGTCTTCAGGTTGCTTATTGCACTATATTTCAGGTCAAAGCTCTGTAGTATGAATACCTCATCAGAAGCCTACAGATGCTCTCATTAGCATCAGGTTGACAGCTGGGCTGAAGTCAATTCAGGAATGAACTCAACAATTCCTATTCAAACAAGGAAATGGAATTGAATTGAGCAACTATAGGGAACTGAACTGGAATTGCATTGGAGTTACAGGAAGTGGAATTGATCTGATTTCATGTTTGCTGTTTCTGAGCATTTATTTAATATCTGACAAGTTGTGACATACATTTGAACCTTTCAGTATCTATTGCACTGTACAGATACCAAGTGATGTCTGAAAAACAGTTGAAATGTAAATTAAATAAAAGAGATCATTTTAAATGAACAATTAATGCATGATAAGTGAACGGTATATAACACACTTGTGACATGACAAGGATTTCAATACATTGTTTATACTATTATATGATAACCAGCTTGACTTGATACATGCTTCCACATGACATATGATGCCTCAAATTACATTATAATTAATAATATTTTGTCACTTTTTATTGTGTCAAATTGGCCTAAATATCTGGCCAGCAATACTGAAAACATTCCACATGAGCAGATGAGGCAGGAATCACTAGGTACAAGTACTCACCTGAAGATGTTGTTTAAAATGTGAGGTTGCTTTATTGGATCCATAAGCAGGTATAATACAAAGCCTATTGACTTCCCTGTGGTTTAGTGAAGTTTTAGGAATTGGTTCATCAAAATGATTCCTTACACATTCTTACTAGAAACTTTTCATCTAGTTTCAATTTAATAGGGATTACATCTTATTGTTAGTATCATAAATGAAAGTTCATACACAAGTCTAATTCTCAAAACAGTCCAAGGTCATACACAAAAGTAATCCAAATTCAGTTAAGTTTGGGTGGTTTAATAGTAATACAGCCTCTCTGTGGATTTCAAAATGTTGATGGTGATTCAAAATTTCTGTTCTACAATTATGCATTAAAACAAATTTCTAAACATGATTCATATAAACAAGTAAAACATTGGTATGCTTTTTAGTTCATTATATTAAATGTCATATTATTTTAATAACTGCAACTGGTTAAGTGTTAAACAGGGATCATTTTTACAATACAGCGATGCTTACTGAGATGATAGTGCTAGTTTAGCCAGCAGGCTAACAGCTCCACACATCACAGTACAGGTTATACCAGCTAACTCTCCTGCTTCTCTGGTTCTTTGAATAAAGGCTTAAATGTGTACTGCTACTACAACTACTTCTACTACTGTTACTACTACTACTACTACTACTAATAATAATAATAATAATAATAACAAAAGTAATACACAATATAGATATAGCATGTTTTAAAAATCTAAGATTTTGTCATAATCTACTATTCTCCACTATAATGTCTCATGACATATTAATGTCATCAGTTAACCTTTTTAGTGTCCCTGCTGCTGACTATTTTGCTATAATTTTTGCACAGGCCTCATTTAATATATTAATGCTAAATTTGCCAAATAAATTGTAACTGAAATGTTACAATTTGTGTTTTCTCTTTAGATCTTTTGAGGATATGTACTTATTTTCACTTAAATAAATAAAAAAAAAGAAAATAAAAAAGAACCTGTAAATTGACTAGAGGAATTCCAACTTTTGCAAACCACTGTGTATAATCACATGACAGTCTGAAATGTATAGTATATTTGCATATTTACTTATGTACTTATATTTAAAATATTTTAAAATATTTTAACAATACTAATAAGTGCAATTTTCTGTTGCTTTACTGTGTACAAAATGCTTGCAAAAACTTGATTACAGCTCGCAGAACACTCAAACAACATAGACAGGGAATGTCTGTGCACTCCGGTTTAGTGAGTTACAAAGACCTCTGAATTGAAACACTGTGTTGTGCAGCTATGTCTTCTTTTCCTCACTTATTTTTTCTTCTTTCACTCCCTCCCACTTCTCCCCTTTCCTTTTGTGTTCCTCTCTGTCTCTCATGTCTCTTCCATTTCCCTCCACTACCTACCAGAGAAGGAAACTCTCAAAGGAGTTCTATAGTCAGTTCCCATTCCTAGGTAGTGTTCCAACCAATCGGATTATGCATTAGTATGTCAAGGGGTAAAACACATTTAAATGTGCATTTGTGAAACAGTAAATTTCCTGTTGAACACAGTTTGGCTCTCTATTTATTTAACAGTAGTTCACACAATATTCAATAGAGAACTGCAGTTTTAGAGTAGAGTACACACTTTCAGAGTACGAGTACCACAGTGGGAATGGATGTATTTAGCCTATAGATGAATGAAACCTTAAACACTGTTGCATTCCAAACACTGATACAGTATTCCCTAATGGCAGTGGCCTCTTTAAGCAGAATAATGCTCCCTACCACAAAATGTTCAGGAATGGTCTGAGGGACTTAACAAAGAGCTCAGGGTGTTGACTTATCCTTCAACATCCCCAGATCGCAATCTGATCGAACCTCTGTTGGCTGTGCTGCGAAAGTCTTGATCCCAGATACCACAGTACACCTTCAGAGGTCTTGTGGAGTCCATGCCTCAATAGGTCATGGCATGAGGGCAGCTTACTCAATATCAGACAGGTGGTTCTGATATAATGGATGGCTAGTAATGTGCATTCTACTAAATATCTGCAGTTCAAGTTGCTTGCTACATTGGTGTGACTGATTGGCGATAAAAAATACTTCATTGTGTTGTTAACACAAATTTCACCTAATTAAAATAATTGCTAACCTGCCTACTATTAACAGTATACTGTATATACCAGTAATTATACACTAGCCACAGCATTATGCAACACACTGATCTGTAGAAAAAAGCATCAAAGGGGTAGAGGGATAACTTGTGTTAGGGAAATAGTTCACTGCAGCAAATCCAAAGAAAATGTGTGACTAGGCCTGTACATACAACCATAGCAGGTGCAATTAAAGTTGCTGCCCAGGCATGACACACTGCAAACTGAAGCTCATCTCATGGGCAGAACTCATCTGGAAAGAAGGACGGAGCAGAAAAGGTACAATTCGATTTGATCCTGGCCACAATCTTACAAAATTACGACTTGCCACCGCTTTACTCGTTGCTCTATAGATTCATTAGAATCATTTAATCCAGTCATTGCAGTATTTATCCACTGGAATAATTTAGTCCTACAGTCATTTCAGCATTAATCAATTAGAATAATTTAATTCCATAATCTTTTTAGTATTTATCCAAAAAAACCAATAAATTCCACAGTCAAATTCCATCGTTTGGCAATCATCTATAGATCAGAGTAATTTCGCAATTAAATTTTCTCTACCTATCGATCATGATAATTCTGCAATCATTTCAACTTTATTGATGAACAGTTCCACTATTGATCCTGAAATAATATAATTCTACAGTCCTTTAATTTGAATCATTTAATTTCTGTACTGTCTCTGAGCCAACTTCCCCTGTGTTTCCCTGTCATTGTAACTTATGTTTTTAATTTGATTATATTCAGTTCAAACACTAAGTTTAAAGACATTTAAGGAATTTTCAGGTATAAAAATATGAAATTCATTTTACTCTCTCTATCTCTCTCTCTCTCTCTCTCTGTCAGTGATTGACTGTGGTCCTGTAGATGGATCTGTGGGAGAAGTGGTGTATAAAAACTCCAGTAACAGCACCACGTTTGGCTCCTGGATCCTGTACAACTGCAGGAGTTCTTCAATAGACTACAGTGCGGATATCACTAGTCAATGAGAAAATCTCATGGGTTTCATTACCACTCATAGCTTTAACTCTTTTGCACTTCTTCCTTGTTCCACATTTTTGTGCTCATTTTTTATTGTTTGTCTGATGTAGGCATGTACATGTGTGGTCAGAGTGGACTATGGGTGAGAGAAGATGGAACCACATTGCCCTTATGCCAGTCAGGTAAACCTTTACCTACTTCATGCCTCTGTCTTGGGATAAAGACTTGTTTTCTTTAGACCAAAAATTGTCACCTTTTCGATGAATTGGTATGCTCAGTTACTAATATAATTAACAACGACAAGCCTAATGTGGTTATACGCCAAGGTCAGTGAGTTGTCAGTTAAAATAGAAATGGCTGTTATGCATCTGTCTTAAGTCTGTCTTTTTTTTGTATTTATAGTGTCTGTTTGTGTTTTCTGGAAGTTCTGTCTATGTTGAGAATTTAAGTATCTGTGACAGATCTGGAGAGCACCACACAGCCAGAGTTTGAATCCCAGATGATCCTTCCAACAGCTAGAACTCAACCTGGTAAGCTGAGAAGTCAAGGTCTTTGTCACAATATGTCAAAATGCATATTGTATGAGTAAGTGAAAATTATTAGGGGTGCATGCTATTAATAACAGTGATGTACTTCTCACCAATGGAAAACCTTGATTTTTGTGGAATTACTTCTCAATAATTACATTGGTTAAATTTTTGCCATGTAAAAGTTAAGTCTACTTTTGAACACAGGTCAGTCTGAACCACTTTATAGCTAGCACACAGCACTCAATAGGAGGTCATGCAGTCATAGTTGGTGAGACTACTGTGTACTGCTTTTTGCTCTGACATCCTCTTCTTGGCAAAAAGGCAGCACTAAGCAAGTTGCCAGTGGCCGTGTACACACATGAATAAAATGTTCCTCATTACCCATTGTGCATAACACAAGAGTAGCACATTACCCAGGACTACATAAAGAAAAGTGATTGTTTTTGAAAACACCATTATGTTTTTCACATAGAGAATACCAGCTTAAGGCCTTCTTTTGAACCTGTTATTAGTTTTAGCCACCATAAAGTATTAATTATTGTTCACTGGAGAATCCATATGAATGCATTCCTAGAAAATGTTGTCTTTATGATGAAAATGTGTCTTGGTAATGAGTAAATATATGTGTAGCAAGTATACGTTAACCTAAAGAGATTTTGTCCATGTCATTTTGTGCCCTTGTTTCACACAATTGTCACACAGTATAAAGGGCAGCTGCCATTTTCAACTTTAGTAAAAGAAAATGCAAATGTCAAAAGTAGAGATCCGTATAGTAAGTAGCTATACCCGTTCTTCCTTTGTGTATGGCATAACAATGTATGTATCTGTGTTACTTAAGCATGTGGTGAAGCTGCTCAGCCCTTCCCATCCCAGCAGAAGAGGATTGTGGGTGGACGGACGGCATCGACAGGATTGTTCCCCTGGCAGGTTCTCCTCTCTGTGGAGGACGCTTATCGTGTCCCTGAGGGGCGCTGGTTCAGTAGTGGCGCTCTCCTGTCCCCATCCTGGGTCCTTACAGCTGCTCATGTGCTCCGATCCCAACGCAGAGATTCCTCCATTGTGCCTGTCGCTCCCGAACATGTACGCGCCACTTTGGGGCTAACAGATGTCCGTGACAAATTGCTGGCTGTCAACCGCTCAGTAGAGAGACTTATCCTGCACCCACAGTTCGACCCACGCAACTATGATAACGACATTGCCCTGGTCAGACTCAGCCAGGAGGTGGTGTTAAATGAGGTTGTAAGGCCTGTGTGTCTGCCCCAACAATGGGCCAAAGGTCAGGCTCCCAGTCCCTTGCCCAACATGCTGGGAATTGTCGCTGGATGGGGGATCAACACAGCAAATGCCTCCATATCAGATAGTGGGTCGACCTCTGATCCCAGTGTTGTGTCAGAGGCTCTGCTGTATGTGAAACTGCCAGTTGTGGCACAGGAGGAGTGTGAAGCCAGCTATGCTTCTCGCTCAGTCAACTATAACATTACTGAAAACATGTTCTGTGCTGGCTTCTATGAAGGAGGCCGGGACACCTGTTTAGGAGACAGTGGAGGAGCATTTGTAATTGAGGACCCACAGAGTGGGAGATGGGTGGTGCAGGGGCTTGTGTCCTGGGGTGGACCAGAGGAGTGTGGAAGTCAGCGGGTGTATGGGGTGTACACTCGAGTGGCAAACTACGCCCTTTGGCTGCGCACACAGATGGACACACTGGTGGTGAAGGAAGAAGGGAAGGAATGAGATATCTGTCTTCATTCAAGATAGAGTGAGACAGCTGTTTACTATTTTCTGTGCTGGGAGGGTCTCTACCTTTTTCACACCGTCAAAAAGACCTCAGAAATAACTCTTGTCTAACATTATTGGTAAATGAGATAAGGCATTGAAGAAACTAAAACACTTGCTCTCACATGTTTATGGCAATGCCAGGTTTTGAACTCTTCTTCAAAATCTGTCAAAACCAGGCACAATGTGAAATGCATAAACAAAAAGTTATCTAATGTATTTGTTCAAATGCTCAGTGGAAATATGAATTGTTACTATATAAGTAACATTTCTCAACCAGTCAGATTGTGCATGTCAGAACTAAGAGTTATATACAATTCAGTAACAACATGGCAGAGTAGCTATATTATAGTTAAGTGACAGCAGGGATAAGTGGAATCCTGGACGTACCAGAGGTTAAACGGTCAATCTAACCGCAACAAGGGCAGTAGCCTGGTACTAACATTAGCACCATGACCAACATAACTGTCGTGACTTAGTTAGAACTTTTTAACTTTTAGAAATTATTGTTAAATAGATGCTTCAACATTTATTCTTGAAAATCATACTCATTTTTTCCTCATTTATATGAATTATTAATTCAAAACATTATAACACATGGAAATTTGGCCCTTTTTAAAAAAAAAAAATCTCATACTTTTCTACATCCCTCTATCACGTATACCATCCTTTTTATATTTCATACATGGCAACTTCTTGTTTTTTGGATATCCTATGTAACCCTAAATTTTTACTACTTTCTACATTTATTCGAGTGATTAACTAGTATGTTATACTAAATATAAGCTGTGACCTACTTAATATAAGTGTGTTATGTGTCATGTTTCTCTTAAACTGGTGACACGCCTGAATTGAATTATAGACATCTATTGACATCTGGGAACAAGAGAAGGAATATTGTTACTATCATAATCTTCCGTATCATTATTAAGACATTTTATTATTTATTCGAGCAGTAAAAACATAACATCTACGTGTACTATTTAAATACTTTCTTAAAATATTTGCAGTTTTATGACTTGCACACTCACAAATGTTTGTTAAGCTAGCCTGTTGATTGGTTTATTTAAGAATAGTTTTGTGTAATAATAAGTAGAATAAGAATACAGTAATAGTTATTTTTATGGCACCTTTCTTAAACCCAAGATCACTTTACAGGTAGGTCAAGATGACAATATTAATTAAACATAGACATAGAATGGTAAAGCAGACAAACAACAGCGTCACAGTTAAAAAATGGAAACTAACCATACTAATGTAAACTGTTGAGGACAAGAGGTGGGAGAAGAGGCATACCGCTGAGAGAACAGATAAGTTTTTAATTGTTTTGAAAGAGAGGGAGGATGTATTACATGGATTTTGAAGGAAATTCTATTGTTTGGGAGGCATAATGCTAAATGATCTTCCTCATATTGAAGATAATCAAAATTTAATCTTCTGAACATTGCTGCTCTCTGAATTTTTTTTCTCTACATTCTGTAGGGCCCTGTCCTTCTTGTCAGCGGAATATTACCAGCTAGTAGCTTAAACAAAAAGCAGTAAAACAGACCAGACCGTTAATATGTTTTATCTTGTTTAATGTTAAGGCACTTGTGTTCTGCCTTCAGTCAAATCAGTATATGGTGCTTGTTTGTGTGTGTGTATGTGTGTGTGTGTGTGTGTGTGTGTGTGTGTGTGTGCGTGCACAAGTTTGTGCAAGTACCAAGACATATGACGGACGGGACAGCAGCAGAGACATTGTGGGTAAATAGTGGTGTGCTCTTTCTCCCACTGACATCAAAAGGATCTATAATTATAGTAATCCAGTAATTAAGAGTAAGTTTTCTTAAACTAAATTTACTTTAGTAGTTAAAGAAGGTTGTTTTTTCTGAAATTTTCTGTGTGCGATACAAATATTTATTTTATATCCTTTTATTTTCCTGTCATCACTAAGGGTGCAAAAAATTAAGGCGCTGACTATAAAGAAAGGAGGAGACTAGGCCATTATTCTTTAAAATGGCCCATGTGTTATATACTGGAAATGTGCTGGTGCGCAGAAATGGTGAACTTATAGCATAACAATAGAATTAATAGGTTATAATGTTCTAGAGGAGAATCTGGTAGTACACTCCTGAGGGCTTATACTGATTAAGATCCAGTAATATTGCTTAATAATGGGATGGATTTGGATCAAAGAGATGGTTGGAGTACAGGCTTTGGGAAGAGGTCAAAGGTGGAAAGGCTATAGTGAAGTGACAGTATCAGTATTGTAACTGTGGATTGTGGAGGTTATACATAATAGGCGTTTGAATGAAGGCTGTGTGATAATAAGTGTATGTTGAAACTAATGTTCTTCTCATGCATCTTCTACCTTCGGAGTACCCCTGTGGACAAAGAACATCAATAAAATTGAATCAGTATCTGTTTTCCACAGATTTTTTCACATTTTGCCTAGAACTAAATGTTATGAACTTCAGATTAGAGCTATGATAGTTAGGTTCAAAAGACAATAAACTTAAAACGTGCCTTTATATGGGGATGGTCTAAGATGACGTCTATCCCCGGCTATTGGGAAGACGGCCAACCCCAATTCTATCAATTGGAATGGTGACCCTTCGCTTTGGCAGCTCAACCACCTTCCTGTGGACAGAAAAGGAAACAATGCTGGATTTACTTCTCTACAGCAGCCTATTCTTTTCAGAATAAAAGTTTTTGTATGGACCATACGGTTCTAGAAAGAGATTACATTTTAAAAACTCCATAAACTTTAAGAACAATCTGTCAAATCATTTTATGGGAAACTGATAAAAAGATGAAAAGACTTCACCTCCTCTAAACAGGCAGGACAGATGATTTTCATTCAATGACTCTTAACTTTTTTTCATGCTCCCTTGCAAGGGCTCTTCCAATCACATGAGACCACAAACACTGGGAGGATGAAAGCTAGAGAGAACAAGGCCAAATGTGCTCTTCTGGTCTCCTGGCCATTGATAGCTGTGGTATTATTTGGGTTTGAACTTGTGATCTTCAGATTATAGAAACAATGCTAAAACTTTAAACTCTATTAGTTTCATAATGCTTTAGCTGTTTATTTTTATCAAGCATAACTGCCTGTTTTGTTCAGATCAGAGGTATTTCTTTCTTTAAAAAGTAAATAATAATTATTGTTTCCCTTCGTATTTTCCAATAGGAACCTACATGTGCTGGTAACATAAAACTGTAGTACTGAGTACTTTTTCCAGCAAGTAGTGTGCAAAGTAATGCCTTAAAATTTGAGAGAAGTCCTTTATTTGTAATGGATCTCTAATTTGTATTGGAGTAGTTTTGAGTATAGACACTGGTTTTAATTCAGTGACTGAAAAAAGCTCTTATGGTTGTTGAGGTGAACCCTGAACAGAATAGGTACTAAGGGGTTCTGTTGGGGAACAGCAGGGTCACAGGCAACATGACTCAAACAACTAACCAAAGACACCAAGTAAGTACGTTTTTCATGTGTTTATCAAGTGACGTCAAAGCTTCCTGATACTGTTCCACAGTTCCTGATGACTGACGAAGTCAAATGCTGTGATTAGATAAAGGCCAAAGAGGTGTTGTTTTTGGACTCTCTTCTGAGATTATCTCTCACTGAACATCATTTAATGCTTTGGCCTTCCTATTTAGAGGATTGTTTTTTAGAGACTGAAGATGAAAGAGAAGAGATGACATACTGATGGCTTTGAAGACATTCATTTGTGGTTTCCATGTCAACCGCATGTATTTCAGTATATTGTCACTACAAAATTTGCATCTCCAAAATGGTAACCACACTTCTATTTCACACTTCTACTACGTATTGTGAGCTTCTCGATATTTTTTCCCTTTTCCTTTTTTATTTTGATTTTTTACCATTTTTTCTGTAATATGTTGAATTAACAGAAACTGACCATTTTAGAAATTTCTCACATGACGTATTCTGGTCATAATAAAAATACTAAATTATTTACTGAATTAGAAATTACAGATCACCCACACAATTCATTCTCACAATCTGAATACCTTGGCTTTAAGGTAATTTAAGGAACTGTTAGCATACACAACATTCACAAAAGTAATCTGGCCTGAGTGAACCTCAGACACCCACAAGCACAGCTCGCTCAGGGCATGGATGGACATTGGCCAACAAAAACAGTCTGTTTCTAAGCTTTGGCCAATCTACCTGCAATTGAACACTTGTGAATAAAACAGTTTGGAGTTTTGCCAAGACATGGTGTCTGTGAATAAGTCCTAAGTTGGATGTTCTAACTCTTTCAAAATTAATGTAATTCAAGACCATTTGCGTGCATATCATGGACTTAAATATCTGTGTGTAGATGGTATTTAGGCAGTGTTATTATCCTGGATTCAACATGGAAAAGCAGGTTGGACTGAAAGTGGCAACGCAGTGGGGACATAGTATATTAGTTTAGACACATAATTTTATATTGGGCTAATACAATTATTAGTGAAATTGTATATCAACTGCCAATTTATCCTTATTCTATTTCCGTACTCTTATAATACCCCAGAGACTGATGTGAACAGGCTGGCTTGATGAGCTCATATGTTCTTATTTTAATTAGAGGGGTAGAGCTACACTTGTACAAGGCCAGGCAGTGTGCACTATACACTATGTGCATTGTTTTTATGTGTACATTTAGTTTTTAGGCCTCTAGAATGTGCTTAAACTGATTACACTGGAAAAAACTAGGAAAGGAAAAGGAAAATGTATACAGTTTTCCACTGCAGTCAGTACATCAACATTTAGACATGTTGGGATTTTGAATTCAGTTTCTTCAGTTTAAAACTGTGAGGATGAAGATATAAAAATTACAAATCAACTGTCACCTAATTGATTCTGCACAAACACATCAGCATAACCTCTCAGTCCAAAACCTTTCTCAGATTTGGTGTAGGCCACAGTATAATGAACTCTGAACTATAAAAAGTACATAACCTTATTGTGTAGGGGCCTGTTTTCACAAACCACCTCAGGACTTTTATAAATATGGAGGAATCTGATCCAAGATCAGTCCTGTCTCTCCCTCGTATTCTCTATAATTGCTTCCTGTAGTGGTGAAGTTTTGTTCATTTTTATAGCTTGCTGTAAGTCATACTGTGTCCTAAATCACTGGGCTGCAGACCACAATTGGGCCATGAGGCACCCTCTACTGGTCCACCAGCCCAGACTCAGTGGAGGCAGAAGTAAGAGCTTTTACTGGCTCTTTCGAGACCAAACACATTACTCTTGTGGGAAAGCCAGTGAAGCATTCTCAGTGAAAATATGATGAACTACAGGTCCTATAGCACAAAAATTATTTCCATAACATCACAGTCCAAGTGTACCCTAAAAGCTAGCTTTGGCGCCTGTTCAGTTTTAATTCTCAAGCTCTAATTCTCAAATTTCCATTGTCAGCACTTGAAAGATAAAAGAAAAAGAAAAAAATATATATTAAAAACACTGAAGTTTCAATCACATGTGGGCTGTTTGAGAGTTTTGGGGGATGCGTTATTTACATAAATCTTTTGGGTAACAAAGAATTAAGTGTTTTATTGCAGTGTTAGCTTTAACTTTCCATGTCTAAACTAAAGAAGCAAACATGTTTGTATACCAAACATGTCTTGATTGATTGACTATCTGTGATAAATGGAAAATCGTGGGAAGACAGCACATTCCTCTACACAGTCCTGTAAAAACCAGTAATGGTGTTTTTTGTTGGTTAGCTGATTGTAGATACTATAGATAGTTGCCTTGCATTTAGCTTACATTCAACTAAACATGTATTAGTCAGTTTACCATAATTTTCCCTTTTCCCATACTCCTGGCCCTAATCCTAACACTAACCTTCAACTCAATCCAAAATCTAATGCTAACCTTAAACTTGGTCCGTACTCTTACCCTGAGCGTTGAGAATCAGCTTCTCTTATTCTTCGAATAATTTAAAAGCCTGTAGATAATTCATAGGAGACATCTAAATAAAGTATGACCCCAATAACTATTTAAATGTTTTACACTTGTGAAAGATCACACTGTTAGGTTAGACTGAGTACATTTTTGGGTGGGGCATGTGTAAGCCAGTTAGCCAGGATTGATTTCTTGATTGAAATTTCACTAGTTTGCAAGTGTAACATGGCAATTCTGTTAATAGCTATACTAAAATCGGCCCCATATTGTTATTAATTAAGGATTGCCATTAAAGATATGGACATGATCCAATAATGAATTTCATTACTGAAATTTCATCGGAATTGTGCTATAGGCGACGACAAATTAGCTCACTCTGTCATCATCCTGCTAAATGTCTGTCTCCTTCTTTGTACCTCTGCTTGCTGCTCTTGGGATCCATGGTGCTGATGGACAAGCGGTCCAGTGGAGTGTTGGAGCTGGAGAAGCTCCTCTTTTTCTTGGTCTCAATGATGTCATTCTCCAGGCGAAGCAACTGGTCCAGAAGCAGCAGTTTAGCAGTGACTGACCCTGAAGCCTTTTGCACAGCTGGAACATGCTGACCTCCATGGTTTTCCATTGGAGCAGATTCCAAATACTAGTACAAAAAAAAAAACCACTCCAAAAATGCTGCTGGGCCTGATACACATGAACAATTGCCACACACAATACCATGCTAGTATCACTGCTGTGCTGAGAATGTCCCACCTACAAAATCTACAACCTACAAAATGCATTTCTGTGGTACATGGTTTTGATGAAATTACAATTTTATGAAAAATGTAATAAACACACTATACATTATATTGACAGTAAGGCAAATTGATTCACGGAAGGACTGACAGACAGGTCTGACCCTGAAAAAGAAACAGACTGACAGACATGTTTATTAGAGTGTGTAAAGATAGCATCTTGCACTTTATCTCTGGAGGAGTTCCTACTGTACTTGCAGAGCCATCTGTGCCAGTGATCACAGGCTATCCACTCCTATTTGTTTAACTTAATCTTATCAAGCTGCTTGGTATATACATCACAAAGCAACTTATATGGGCAGAGCACACTACATGGGTGGAGAAGAAGGCACACCACATATGTTTGGCATGAATCCCTACAACTTCAGGACATCTTACACCTGCATGGTAGAGGGAGTTCATGACTGGCTGTAATATGCAGGTCCCCCTCATGTGGACAAAACAGCCATGACCTGTCGAAGCATGCACTTCACAAACACTCAGAATGTGTGATGTGTTATCTGGCTCCAAGATGTCAGCAATTGACCCTTTAAGTGTAGTAAGTTGCATAGTCTGACCTCCATGGATTGGACTAGTTTGTCCTGCACATCCCACACTGTTCAATCAGACTGATTTGAGGGTCAACACCTTAAACTCTTTGTCATGTTCACCAAATCTGCAATAATATCCAGGTAAATGGAATGTGACATCCACATGAATGCCAAGACCCAAGGTTTCCCAGTAGAACATTGCCCAGAAAGGTACACAGCTTGGCTTCTTCCCACAGTGCATTGTGGTGTCATCTCTTCTTCAGGTAAATGATATACATGCACCTGGACATCCATGTGATGTAGGTGTGTTCTGACACCTTTCTGTCATAACTAGTATAAACTCTTCTAGCAATGTGTACTACAATGGCTCTTCCGTTGGACCAGATGGGTTTGCCTTGGGCACCCATGACCATGACCTGGACATCAGTTCACAGGTTGTCCTTTTTTGGTAGGTACTAACCACTGCATACTGGGAACATTCCACAAGACCTGCCGTTTTGGAGATGCTCTGACCCACTTATATAACCATGACAATTTAACGCTTGAGACGCCAAGAACCGACTTCTCACTTGCTTCTTGATATATACCACCCCTTTACAGACGGCATTGTAACGAGATAATTAACTTTGCCTGTTAGTGGTTTTAAAGTTATGGCTGATAAGTGTACACTACTCACAGCCTGTCGAATACTAGTAAGATTATAGAGGACTCCACCCTCCAAAGCCACTTTCTGTTTTCTCAGCTGCCAAACAGCAGGAGGTACAGGAGCATTAAGTTCTGAACTATTCAGTTTTGCCCCTGGCCTTTCCATCTGGCTTCTGAACAGCCAGTAGCACTGATGTATTGCTTTAAAGCCCATGACTCACACATCTTACCTGAATTATGGACTTATATGGGCAACTTACATTACAGCTTTGTGCCTAAACAAACTCTGGCTCCACTTTACACTTTATTTTACATCTATGATTTTAATTTGTGTATTTTTAATAATTTTCTACTTTAATACTATATTAACATGACTATACACCTAGGATTTTCACACTTCACACCTTTGTGAAAGTGATGTAAAAAAGTGATTTTATTTGATTTTAAATAGCCAAAAAAGATACTTACTGTATGTGTTTGTGTGTTTGTGTCTGTGTGTCTGTGTGTGTGTGTGTGTGTGGCCTCGTCTTACCTCTTGATTTTCCTGGGTCAAGTGGAGGCTTTCAGCACAGCAGTAGAACAATGTCACTGTCAGCAGACAGGAAAGGAGCATACAACTACAGCCCGTCATCTACAACATGAAACAAACAAACAAACACACACACGCACATATAATAATGAACACATCATTACCTGAGCACTGTAAACCAATGATTTTGTTTGTCAGATTAATGGTCCATATCCTTCATGCTTCTGCTTCCTACTTCCTATTAGTGGGGGTTTATGTCTCAAAAATAATGCATTTTATCTTTATTCTATAATTCTTTGCCTCTTTAAATCAAACAGACAACTTTTGTAGCTGTGCCTTTAAGACTGATATGTAAATTACCTCTGTTCTGATCAGCTGCCTTGTATTCAAAAAGCTGTCAGGGCTAAGACCCTCCTTCAATATGCAAGAGTGACTATTTAGTTCACAAAATAGTCAGAATAGTCAAATGTATGTAAATGCACTGGTTTTATGTGACATCACAAATCATGTTTTAGTTATGTCACAT
>JBBIGA010147971.1:0-19109 GCA_037576975.1 Alestes dentex | reverse complement strand
ACACACACACACACACACACACACACACACACACACACACACACACACACACACACACACACACACACACACCTGATAAACTCGTTACAGAGCAAAAGGCTTGGAGACAGGAGCTTGGCAGACATACAGTCTACTTGTCGTTGCATTAGCATCGCCTTGTGAACTGCGTCTACAAGATCTCCTTATTTCTCCATTTGCTGGCACAGTTTTAAGTTGTTTTTATGAGTTTCACAGGTTTCGACTCCCTTTTATAATTCTCCGTTTTATCCTTTTCTCTACCTCATGCAGATTATCCCACTATCCCACCATAGTTTCAGTGAATCTCCCTACAGTTTCCTCCAAACACGCTTCTAAAAGTAGCCAATGAGAAATTAACTGGCTAGTTTATTTTCCTCTGTAGGTGCAAACTCACCAAGTATTAATCTGTTGTCTTCCGGCTGTCTGTCTTCAGGTAACAAGCTCAGGACTGCCTTTCTGGATGGGAGCGAAGAGATGCCCTGTCCCCTTAACCTTTGACCCAGCCAATGTAAGTCTAATCCAGGGAAGCTCTGGTTCGGTCACTGTTTGGGGTCTCCTATTGCCCCCTCAGGACAGGAATGCCTGAAGTATCTTGCTCTCGCCTGATAACACCTCACCTTTTCTCTCCTACTGTGCACTGGACTTTTACTCACAGTCACTGGTGATAAACTGCTGACAAGACATCACACACTCACACACACACACACACACACATTCACACATGCAGCCATATGTAAAAGTTTGAACATCCCCTGGTCGAAATACATGTTTTGTTGATTTTCTAAGTTAACATTTTTTTCTGTAGGGAGCAAACATCATTTTTCAAACAATTTTCTACAGTAAACAATAGTCTACAGAAAACACACTTCTGACCTGATACAAAGCAATAGCAAAAAAAAGTATGTTTTATTGTTTCCATAATGTTAAACTCATACAGTCATTAGAAATTGGGCAAAAAAGTAATATTTAAGTTTCCCTGTCATAACTTATTTTCATTATTAGAAATTCAACAAAACAATTAATCAGGGGAACCAACTGTTTAACATAAAATATAAAACATGCCATTAATCTTGAACAGGCCACTTTTAATGTATTATTTCTTCCCCAATATTTTAAATTCAGTGAATAAACAGTAAATGTAAATACAAATGTGCAAAGGCTTGTTTTCTGTCAATGGTGTGAGTGTAGTTTTGTTTAGAAAATCATTTCAATAGTGGTGCCTATAGCTTTTCGCTTGACTGTATCCTATATTGCTATAATCATGCTGTAAATATACAATTTATATTTTACTACATACAGAGTGTAGCCATTCTCGGGTCATTATGCACAATATGACCTTTTGACCTATAGTTTCTACACTACATCAGTGTTATCAGCGTTTCAAACATTGACCAAGTTCATTTGAATTGTATGGTGCATTTGAATTGTATTGTGGATTTGAATTGTATTGGGGTTTGAAACTGGTATTTTCTGTTAGTGAATGCTCTAACAGAAAACAGTGTTAGAGTTTTTCCATGTTATTTCCTGTTCGCCAGAGCCACCCATCTCCTCTCTGTGTCTGCCTTTGACATACATTCATGTATTTTGTCAGACAGCATTTTCCCCCTCCAGCCTCTCGTACTTGTGTGTCGACACACTCCAAACGCACTGGCTGGCTTTGTTTCGCTTCTGCCAGCTGTAATGTAATTATTTAGATTAGACTGGCCCTGCTTTGCGCTGCCGAGGGATGGTTTGTGGAAGGTTTATGTAAAGACCCTCACTCTCTTACCTTTATAGACCACCCATATGGATTTTGTGGTGGCTGCAGCCAACTTATATGGGCAGATCTATGGAATCGAGGGTTCGCGGAACCGTGAGGACATCCAGAAGATCCTGGATGGAGTGCGTGTGCCTGAATTCACGCCCAAATCCAGTGTGAAAATCGCCGTGACGGACGAGGAGCTGGCAGAACGCAAGGAGGAGGGAAGAGAAGAGGGTGAGCAAGAGGGATGATTAATGTGATTTTCCACAATTTCACCCGAATGTACACAGTCATTCAAACCATGTTTTGGATCTGAGGTTTACTTCTTCACATTTGGACTGAAGCTACAAGGCCAATGTAGAATCTTATTCTCCATTAATTAGCGTCAGGCTAACGACATGACTAAATCAAACACTCGCCACACACACTGCTGATAAAGGGCCCATATCCTAGATCATGAATGTATTTTTTTGGTTATCCCGGAGGTCCCTTTATTGTATTTCTATTCATTATTGTCCCAAAAACAGTCAGAATGAATTTTTACGCAACCTCAGAATTACAAAGGACTGTATTACTGGACTGTAAAGACCTGTATATGTAAATGACTTCAGTTCTGATTGGCTGCTGTGTTGTGCCTGAATTGTGACGCAGTCTGATCTGAAACACTCCGTAACTTCAGCAAGCTGGTGTAGTCTGAATAGGTGGAGATCTGAAAATCTTTTTTTTTTTGTGACATCACAAAAACAATAAAGTCAAAACAACACTTATGAATTATATGAATGAATAAATAATGACATTTTGAAATTTCAGCAATGTTAAAAGTGTACATGCTCCCTTGTTTAAAAACATTATGAGGAGAAACATTATGATATACTGTCATCTATAAGATTTATCATAAGTATGGATTCTTATAGTTATAAACTCTTATATAAAACCTCGTATAGGTTTGCACTGTGCTTCAATCCACATTTGTAGATAATGGTGTTAAGCAGGGTCAGAAGCCAGATAAGAAAGCCCTTTAGAGATTATTTAACATGTTGACATGGTTTAAGGCAAGTATTCGGTATACAGTTGGTGTGGTACGCATTTACTTGTTAGCTACACGAGCATTGTAACTCCAGTGCAAATCTAAAGCCAAATTCCTTGACAGATAAGCTACATTTGGGATACTAATGTGTTGAGATGTATAGTTTTGAAGAAAAAAAAATGATTCAACTTTGTCAGCTGACTAGAAAAAAAAGAAGATGAAATTGGACTAGAATGAAACACATAACAGATCATTTTAATGTTAATTAAATTAATGATAATTAATGATCTTGATATGCCTTGATATCTCTGTAGAAGGAGGTAGAAGTCCTTGCAAGCACACTGATGTAACCTCAGTTTTTAAAATGATGAGAAAAATCACAAATGACTGCTACAGTGCAAAGAAAACATAAAAATAATGGAATTCAGTGTCAAAATCAGCATCCTCTGTTGTCAGACACTGGATTTTACACTTTCTGGCCTAGTGTATCCTAAATTTCAGTTCTGAATGAGAACAGTCATTAATGTGAGGGGATAACATGAACAGAAAAACTGCAACAGAAAAGCTTTAAGCAAGCACTCCACATGTGTGATTAAGTGCAGAATGACTAACTTTCTGACCTCTTTATCTGCCTCTGTCAGACAAAGCCAAGCTGGAGGAGCTGAAGCAGAAGCTCTCGAGCCTCCAGCTGCCCAGCCAGGACTTCCGGATGGTTCCGCTAGAATTTGAAAAGGTAGCTTTGGTCGTCTGTGCATGTCAGGATGCATGCGTGAGTGTGTGTGTGTGTGTGTGTGTGTGCATGTAAAGCACTAACAGACAGTTTGGCGACCACTGCCAGGTAGGTGGCCTAAGAGAGTCACAAAACTGTGCCTTAACTATCCACCCTCACATTTAAGAGCTCACTGACCCTCATCCAACTCCATCCCTAAGTAGCCCTAACGGAGCGCAGAGAACAGTACAGTCCACTGTTCAGCCAGAGCTCTTGGTGGACACTTCTCTGAAGGAGACCCTCTAGGAAGAGAGAAATCTTGTGAAAAGCCAGAAGAATGTTTTTATTTGGATCCTCTTTGTCCCGTGCTGGAAAGGTGTGACACATGTGTGCATATTTGCTCTGTGAAGCAGTGGAGAGAGGACAGAACAGACACTCCCACAGCCCCTAAGGCAGTAGGTTCTGTACACCGTCCCCACACTGAGTATCTGCTCTTGGAACCTGTGTAGCCTGTGGGGACAAAATGACATCATTGCAGTTAAAAATTTTTTATGTTCCAGTGGCGAGATGTTTGTGATATATCGTGACATTAGCTTGGAAGAGGCATGGTCAGTTTTTGTTTTGAATGGAGTGTCCCTTAAATCACCTTGAGCTCGATGTGGTTACTCATCTGCGTTCCTCAGCTGCCGTTCACTGTAACTGTAACTTAATATTCCTGTTTACTAGAATCAGTGCTTTTGTCAGCCAAAACTGTGCTACTATAGTTGTTCGCATGTATTAGTCTTGTGTGGTGTAATGGAATTTGTAGTGTTGGCAGTCAGTGGGAGACCAGTTAGTTTAGTTAACCCCCTCGCCTTTAGCTTTTGTGTTCGCCACTAAACAAAAATGCCAATTGCTGTTAGTGTACACCAGCAGACCAAGTGTTCTGGGAACCATTTCCACTCCACTGTCTCCACTGGGCTTGTGATATATTGTGATGTCTGAGGCATGAGGCATGACCAGGAAGTGTCTGGCAACATGAACGCTCTTTATGAGCTTTATTAGCTTTGTAGCTGGTTACCTGGTGGTGTGGGAGTTGCCCCTGTGGTCAGAAGGTTGTGGGTTTGAATCCCAGGACTGATAGGGTGAGGTTGTACAATGCCATGGTTCTAAGTACACTCTTGAACAGAGTAGCACTCTTTTAGGCAGCAACAGAAATAAGGGTTCACCCAAACTAGGTGCTCCATATTGTGCTCAAGCACATTTGACCCTCTGGGTTCAGTTTGTTTGATTAGTGTGATTGCTTCGACAAAGCTGAGCCATGCCTGGGCCCACCTCCTCAAGCGTGCCACGGTTTAGTTGGACTGCGATGGCTAACTGTATCTGAGCACAGAACTCGAATGTGACTATTAAGTTTAACGGACTGTGGCCTAATGCAGAGTTTCAGTGTTTGCTGGAAATTTGAGCAGATAAGAAGGAGGGACAAAAAGCCACTGTAATGTTTCAAAGATATTTTGAAGTAACTAGTAAAATATCTTTGTAGCGATTTGTTCAAATTATGCATTAAAACGTTTTTTTTAAATAAATTTCTTTATTGTAATTACACTTTAACTCAAACATATAAACCACATGTATCACATGTTCCCAAAACAGCAGGGGGGGTATATGTAGTATAACGTGTGGGGGGTATATGTATAACATGTGGGGGGTATATGTAGTGCGTGCTGGTGTACGTAGTAAGAGAACAAAAATGAACGAAGACCTGAAAACAATGTAAAAGCATTAATTTGGTCAAACAAATTCTTACTTTGTCTTTTTCTCCTTAACTCATTGGAGAGTAGTTGCCGAGCTTGCGTGTACATGTTGGTCATAGTAAAATGGATCAGCATGATGGACTTTCCGTGTACTACCGTGCCTTCTATCACTATGTAAAAGAGGCCTCTGTTATTTGATGCACTTTGAAAGTTTTTCAGTGTGTTCAGAATGGAAACACTTCTTATACATTTCTTGAGTAATTATAAAAACTAGAGAGTAAATTATATTGGTATTCTTGTTTACTTTTTTAAGGTTTTATGAAACAAATATATACATAGCTTTAATAAATGATATTATTATTATTATTATTATTATTATTATTATTACTAATGATGTTATTAAAGGGGTTTTGTTGCATTACTTAAATATCTTCTCTCATCAAAATAACCCAGAGGAACTGAGACTGGTCAGGATGCTTACAGCAGTAAAATAACTCTTCTTTCTATGGACAACCTTGGAATTCCCCTTCACCAATAACATTTACTGTCCTTTCATCCTTCTGTCATGATTTCTGAGAATGAAAGGAGTCCTCATACGTTTCTTAACACATATGAGCACGCCTGCACATGCACACAGGCGTGTATTGGGTTGTGTGTTCCTGGACCTGCACGTATGCATGGGTGTGTGTGTGAGTGGAACTCAATCCTAATCCCCTCTTGAGTGGTGACACACTCTTTGGCCACTCGCGTGTTGTACCTGAGTGAATAGCGAAAGAATGAGTGGGTTTTGGACATTCCACAGGCATCAGATTGCGACATAAGACTACCTCACCCCCTCATTCATCACAGTCTTTCACCCCCCACCACCTACCTGCCCGATCGAGTTGCCAATATTAAACACATCATGGCTTTTTCAATGCACCATTTCTGTGTTTGCTCCCATTACTGTGGTTTTACAGTCGCCTACAGCAGACCTGTATATCATACACACCATTAAAGGAACAGTTAGGCAAAATGTCTCATTTGCACATTTTTCCTCAAATGTAGCACATTTTCTTCTTTAGTTTTGCACTAAAACTAGGAGTCTAATGTACAGTCATAAAAAAAACAATAAAGTTTAGATGCCCCTGATCAAATGATGCCTTGTTGATTTTCTACGTAAAAATGTAACTCTTATAGAGTATATTTTATGCTTTCTTTTTTTCCAATTTGTTGAAAATTCAGAAATAAAATGAGCAGCCACATTTAAGTTTGTTCCCTATAGAGCATGTGGATTTCTTTCCAAATCAGCAAACATGTTATTTGACTGGGTGTGTTAAAATATTTGCACTTGACCGTTGCTAATGAAAAAATGGAAGCTTATAATTCACCAGTTAGAGCTACGAGTCATCACACACTCACCTCAAACCTTGTCAGGTTGTAAATAGCTTGCTTGCTTGTGTGGTTTCTGGCACACTATGACATACAGGAGTGGAACTGTAACTGTAATCTGTTACTGTACTGAAGTATTATTTGTTAATGTGTTATTGAAATGGAATTATTTTGGTAAATGACATTTCTAAGAGCGGCAACACACTTTTTTGCTGTTTCATTTAGACCTTAAAAATGCTCTTAAAGATCTGGAGGTTTTCTCGTTCATTTCATTGGATTTTGTGTTGTTTTTATAAAACACTCCACCAGATTCATGGCAATGTAAAATAAAACTACCCACGGCTATGCTTAATGTATACATTTCATTCACCTGTGCAGGCTTGCCACTGTTTATGTAGCATCAAAGGCAGAAAAACCTTTGAATGGAGTGTCAGCACACTTATACCAGCGTAGCCTACAAATAAAATAAACATGTCACCAGAAACCAGCCGTCCTTACTGTGGCTGAATAAACACTTCACTCAGAAAGTCCATTTCAATTGCACCGTTCTTTGCCAGGGTTTGCCCTGATTTCCTGCATGTAAAACCACACCCACGCGGCAGAACTGGCACACGTGCCGTGGGGATGCTAAAGCACGCCCGGTGTCTTTTGTGCACGGACCAGTGCTGTCTATTTATCACCGCACCATACCCACTAATTAAAATAACAAATAAAATATAACGAATTGTTAAAACATTCTTACTTTGACGTATTTGTTTCATATGTTTAAATGTTATTATGTTTTTGCATTTGGGGCAGCTGGTGGCCTAGTGATTAGGGATTTCGCCCTGTGATCAGAAGGTTGTGGGTTCAAATCCCTAGACTGCTAGTGGCACCACTGAGGCTCCCTTGTGCAAGGTTCCGTCTCCACACTCTGCTCCCCGGGCACCCCTCGTTGGTGGCAACCCACTGCTTCACTTGTTGAATGGGTTAAATACAGAGAAAGAATTTCACGCTGTTCACACTGTGTGCTGTGCTGTGGTGTGTTCACGTGTGACTATTAGGAGCCATTTTATTTATTTATTTTTTTCTACTATATTTTGCATTCATATTTCCACTTTTTATTTGGGATTTTGACACAGCACCCATACTTTTACTTAGGTACAATTTCTTTGTACTTTTTCTACCCCTGACAACATTCACTATTCTGTAATAATGGAAAAACATGTTGGATAGCTACAAACGGTAGTAGTGGCCATACTGAGGCCTCAGTTTGGTCTATACTTTTGTCTGTTTTGATGAATAATAGAATGACCTGATCAGAAACCATGTTAACAAGTCCATTTGTGTTTACATAACCCAACATGAATTGAGATGAGTGCGTTGTTTGGACATTAGAGGGGTATAAAATCAATTACATGTTATCGACATTAGTCTTACCGCTCCAGTGCAAAATTAAAGAATCTTTTTGCAACAAATCATATCTCGACTGATGTACCAAATTTGGTTTAAAGATAAAGATGACTTTTTCTAAACTATAGCTTTAATGACACATTCATTAAAGCTTAGTTTCTCTGGTGGGTTCATTTCTCTGAGTAAAGTGATATTAAAATTGTAGGACATCTAGAGAAACATACAGATACCTGCTTGGAGATATCAAACACAGTGTTATATGTAAAAGCATGCTTTGTGGTTGCCTTTGCAAATGTGATGTCACCTTAGTCATTGTGCCTTAAGGACAGTGAGCCACAATGAAGAGGGGTTGCCAAAATGCGCCCCCTCAAATCCCCCCCCGGTCTTATGGGTCTTTGAGAGCTCCGTGTGATTACAGTATGACCTCATATACACTGTCACCTCAAAGGGGAAATTAAATTTGGGACACAATGGGGAGCTGATGGCAGGAGTCATGCATTTGACTTGACATGACAACAATATGTCTGGCCCCGAACAAACCCACCTTCCGTATTTCTGAATTCAACACCTGTACCTTCCAGCAGCTACATCAGGCACATTGACTAGCATTTTGGTTTTCTGTGCATTTTCTTCCTAGTTTAGTCATCTGCAGTTCCACCCACTTCCTTCAACTCCCCCACTCACATGATTCCACCAGTACCTGGAGTTTGTAGGCTAACACATGCGTCCTGCGGGAACCTTCGCCATCTCTAAAAAAGTGCTAAAAACCACACTGTTCTCCTCTGCCTTCTTTTAAATATCGACATTTCCTCTGCACTTTCAGCTATGTATTCTTTTATTACTTTTATTTTTTCCAATTATTTTATTAGTGTGATTGTGTCGGCAATCAGACTACTCTTCTACTTAAGTTTTATTTTTATTATTAAACTTTTTATAGCTGAATTCTTCTCCTCCTACAGTTTTTGAAATATTGAAATGTTCCAGCATCTGAGCGTCCGTTAATATCGGGGCGGTGTGCTTGTACATAACTTTTTGATCGGTTGATCAGGGAAGAGTATCGAGCGTTTAAAAAAATCGATTTTTGTGGTCAAGTCCCCTCTGCAATATGTTGATGTCCTTAACCATAAATGGTTTGGTAAGAGGCAGCATGAATCAGAAGATTGCTGGCTTGAAATGCATCTAGTTTAGAATAATTCCTGTAAAGCACATTGAATGACCTTTGTGTATAATAATGTGCAATATAAATAAACTTGACCTCCTCCAAGTATCTTTTCAAACCGCTTCTAATGCAACATCATTGAATAGTGCCGTGGAAGAGAGATGCCCATGTTGGGCCGTCCTACCCACCCAGAAAGAGTGAAGCCATTTGTGCTGTCTTGGACTCCCAGCCATGGATCAGCCTCATGATCTCCTGATGATGCTGCCAACATTTAGACAGTTGCGCCACTCGGGAGCTGTCCTCTGGGTATTTTCCATGAAAATCAGGAACATCTGGTACTGTGAATATTATATTATGTCAGACAAAACATGGTCTAAACAGACAGGTGGTGGTATTCAGAATGAAAGGCCTTCTAACTGTCACTTTAAACGGCATAATTCTATAAGGAGTGGCATCTGGCAGCCCATAGCTCATGTTTAATGGATCTGTCTGTGTGATGTTGAGATACAGTTGTTTTCAACTATGAACTGAATCTTTTCCTAGGATGATGACCTTAATTTCCACATGGACTACATAGTGGCGGCGTCTAACCTGAGGGCGGAGAATTATGATATACCTGCAGCAGATTGGCACAAGGTAGGACTTTATTATTAAAGCCCCGGAGAACACGGTGAAATATATAAAAATGTATACATAAATATAAAAATACATCACATAAAAATATAAAATGCATTATATTTTATACATGCATTGTTATAATATTATTATTACCTTACACTTAAATTGTATTAAGTGTGAGATAGATAGATAGATAGATAGATAGATAGAGATAGATAGACAGATAGATAGATAGATAGATAGAGAGAGAGAGATAGAGAGATAGATAGATAGATAGAGATAGATAGACAGATAGATAGATAGATAGAGAGAGAGAGATAGAGAGATAGATAGATAGATAGATAGATAGAGATAGATAGACAGATAGATAGATAGATAGAGAGAGAGATAGAGAGATAGATAGATAGATAGATAGATAGATAGAGATAGATAGACAGATAGATAGACAGATAGAGATAGATAGATAGATAGATAGATAGATAGAAAGAAAAATAGATAGATAGATAGATAGATAGAAAGAAACTTAAAAAACTGATCAGTCCTGTCCAAGAACTCTCTGGTGTTGGTCCTGATATTCTGATGAGCACCCTTTATTGAAAGTCCTCATTCTAACATTTACCATCCTGTAATGCCACTGAAAGAAGAACTCATTTAAAAATCTAATTTACACAGTTTTCCACTCAACCCCAGATATATTCGATCAGAATCCAAATTCAGTATTCCCCCAAACTGTTTCTGTAAAAATTACGTTTACGTTTACAACATGTTCCGGGGCCCATGCTTACGGCATGGAGCAGACAGTCTTATCCAGAGTGACGTACATCAGTGGTTGTTGTTGTATTGTCACAAACGCATCATGTGGCACCGGCAGTTCATGAGATCCATGTTATAAGGATTAAACAAAATAAAACATGTTGTTAATGATGTTTTCCAGGGGTGCGCAGCTCCAGTCATCCTGCATAATTTAGTGATTAACCGCTCAAACACACCTGGTATAGGTAACCTGTTCATTGCCAGCTTTAGTGAGTGTGTTTAAGGAGGGGAGCCACCAAACTGTTCTGGAAACCAGCCCTCCAAAGTTGGGGACCTGCTGCTCTTGCAGTTTGAAAATTGTGCTCTTTTAAGTTGTGATTTTTATATAAAAACTTATTTCCAGTATAAAACACATTTATTTTGAACTTTATTTTAAAGCTGGAAAATGTTTTTGCACATTCATTAAATCCTCCCATTATTCCTACGGGTAAGTGTTTAACATCTATCTTCATCAACATGTTTGTGCCAGTCAGATAAGCTTCAGTGTCTTCACTGTTATTATACAATGTGGACAATAATAAAAATATTGAACAAATGTTCTCAATATGTGTGCACATACACATACTGAGATTAATGCACTGAGAAGAGTGTGTAGACATACACTAGGTGAGCAAAAATATATATATTTTTTTGACCATCACACCAACAGGGACTTTAATGACATTGCATCCAAGTCCATAGACTTATGGAGATGGTCCCCCCTTGCGGATAAAACTATTCTTGGAAAAAAGTTGGAAGCATGTCGTTGTACAAAATGTCTTGGTCTGCTGAAGCACTAAGAGTAAGGGGTCTAGCCCAAACCCTGAAAAACAGGTGTGTCCTAATACTTCTGTTCATATAGTGTAAGTACATGTACATTTGCACACGCAAACACAGATCATTTTTTCTTTCGCTTTACAGAGCAAACAAATTGCTGGACGCATCATCCCAGCCATCGCCACAACAACAGCAGCAGTGGCAGGCCTCATGTGTCTGGAGCTGTATAAGTTAGTGCAGGGCCATAAGAGCATGAGCTCGTTCCGCGTGGCTTTCATTAACATGGCGGTCCAGTACTTTGTCCTGACACAGCCGGGCAGTGCTCCAACCTTCGAGGTGAGTGAGACAAACTGCAAACATGACGAATCAGCACGTTGTGTCACTGTGACTGTGTCTTTTCCCATGTACACACGCACAGGACTGAATACACAAGCATGTGTGTTTATGCAGATGCAACACTTTGACACATCACTCACACGTTACACAAACTGTTGATACTTTTGCTTAAGTAATGAAATAATGAAAACATTCCTCATGTGTCCAGTAACAATTACATTCAAAACTTGCCGTCAATGCTTGCCATCCATAGCGCGTACATACAAATATTTTAAATATGTGTATAAGAAAATATACACATATGCATAGCAGTGACACAAAAACTAGTCATGATAGCAAACATTATGAGATCTGTCATAACAATTACCAAATCAATAATCCAATAGTTTTATTAATGAACAATAGATTCATTAATAAGCAATTTCCTCCAGGATCAATAAAGTTTTCTGATTCTGATTCTGATTCTGATTTATGGAAATACTTTGAATGAGCACTGCAACTTAACCATAGTGGTATCACATGTCGTATGTTGTCATGAGCTGTCATGAGAGATGTTGTTCATTAATAAACCTGCATTGTGTTAGTGATTTGCTAATTGTTGTGACAGATGTAATGATATCATGACAGCTTTATATCAAGATCTGCTCGAGCCATCTGTCGTACCATCAGGCATGATGGTATCTGTCATAACATTTACCAGTATTGGTAGCATGACACTGTTATATTACTGAATTAAATCTGTCATAACAACTCATGACAGCTTATAACATCTGCTGAGACACATTAAAGCATGGTTATATCAGTGCTATGCAGCAAATAATTAAATAATAGCCTATTTACATTTAATTATGTATTAATTATCGTACTTAGACTTTGATCTCTACTTTTATACTGTATACCATTTTTATTCCTGAAGCACAGCATTCTCGGTCAGTCCATTCATCCATCGGGGCACATGTAAAATTTATACTTTTACATCTAGCTCATCTCCTACTAGTTACTAGAAAGCTGTTTTATTAACATATTAAAATGATTTTAAACACATGTCTGCTACCAAGTTGGCTTTGTATTATTAAATACACAGATTCTAAACTTTTGAACCGTGATTCCAAACCTTTAAATGGTGGAGTACCAGTCAGTTGTTTGCCTTGTTTTGGAAAAAATATGGTTAATTGTTATCATTACTTTTTACTTAAGTAAAAAGGTACCTTCTTGTATATTTTGTTTACATTCATATATACTTATATACTTTTGATCATTCATTATAAAGGAGGTACTCCTCTAAATATCAAAATCAAAGTGAACTTTCTATGCGTCCATCTCAGCGGAAATGAAATGTCATTGCAATTACACAGAATCCACGGCACATTTATGTCAAGGTTTCCTTGCAAATGATTTCCAATGAAATTTCCACTTATAAAATGACCCAGACCTACATTTTCTTTACATTTTCTATTTGATGTTCATTCTTTTTGGACCTTTCTTCCCTGGTGGCCCGTAGAGGCTTTGGGTGTGGTACTGACCTGGTGGGTAAAACACTTGCCTGTGAACCCAGTGACCACAAAGTTGCAAGTTCAAACCCCCCCACTTTCTACCATTGTGTCCTTGAGCAACATACTTAACCCTCAGTGTCTCCAGGGGGACTGTCCCTGTGACTAATGACTGTAAGACTGTCCCTGTGACTAATGACTGTTAGACTGTCCCTGTAATGAATGACTGTAAGACTGTCCCTGTAACTAATGACTGTAAGACTGTCCCTGTAACTAATGATTGTAAACCTTCCGACACAAACAGGATGCTGGCATTCAGCTGCAGCACATGCGTACAAAAATCAGTATAATTAGTGCTCCGAATATGTGATCACGTGATACAGTTACAATTAATAACTGAATAATGGTTCTGAAGTGGAAGGGGTTTAAGAACACTGCTCATGAGCGCAAGTCTGCAGTTACACTTCATCACAGCAGTCCCAATATCCCACAGTATAGCACAACTTCCAGTGTATTATTGTAATGATATATTTAGCTTCAACACTCATCAGAGTGTCTTGATAAGAAGAGAATATGAACTCTTTCATAAAATCATAAAACCCAGAGTTTGGAGGATAAAACCCCAAGGCTAAAATATAAACTTCAATATCATTTAGGCTGTTGTGCAGAAGGGAGAACACTGCACCAGCTGAACTCATTGAGTAGTGTGTGTGTGTGTATATGTGTGTGTGTTTGTCTGTGTGTGTGTGGAGCCCCAGTCTGGACCTAAATCAGCCCAAGCTTAAGTGATCCTGCTGTTATCCTGAGGGGCTTACGGCATTTAGTAACTGTACACCCACCCACACAGACCTTTCAGCCAGCCCCATGCGTTTACTCAATTTAGAGGACTTCTTCCAAACAGAGTGTATTCACAATTCAGAGACGGAGTGAGAGACGTGCTTTCTGAAGCTCTCAGACTCCAGGCTTAGACCAGCTTAACATTTCAGACCTGGGTCTGGAGAAACTGGGTCTGGAGAACTTGCGTGTGCCTCATATTGACAGACCCCCATTGAGTGGTACTGTTTCTGCATGAAGCTACAGTTTGGCATTTTTTTAAATACACAGGAAGAGAAGAGTTCGTGACCGTTGAAGGAATACACTGCTGTTGCCCATGAGGGTTTACATCTCTCAGCCCACAAAGATTCAATTAGAATATGTACCTTCAGGAAACTATATGGTGCAGCATAAAATCTGATACTTCACCTCAATTTTATTGAATTACTTTGGTGCCAAATTTATGACCAGAGGAAATTTTGGCACAGTACACCCTTGAAAATAAAGGTGTCAGAGAACTTTGATGGTTCTTTAAGGAGCCACTTTTATAAATGAGATATGCAAGTGTGAAGAACCCTTTTAAAGTTCACCTTTAAATGATAGATTATAAAAATTAATCTTTACATGAAACCCTAATAATGTTTTTTTTCAGTGTGTCTTTAGTTAAGTTCTGTAACGAACACTTACACACCATGTAAATGCATAAATGGTTCATTACCTGGCTAAATGGCTCTTCTTTATGATGGAAAACCTGTTGTTAAAAAGAGCAGTTTTAAAACGGTTCTATATAGCAACAAAAAGTAATGCACCATTTGAAGAATCAGATTTGGTGTAATATAAGCAATCTAATAAAACAATACATTATTTCTTTTTTTTTTTTTCTTTTTTTTTAACATTTTTTGTTGAGTCACTTTCAAGGCAGAGCATTTTTAGTCTTAAAAGCTGAGTTGAACTCTGTGTGAGGTTGAGATCCTGAAAAAGAGAAGACTGAGGGACACGGGGTCATGCCTGATGAAGTAATACTTCAATTGCCCACCTTTCTGAGGAGGAGAACCATTGTGTGTGTGTGTGTGTGTGTGTGTGTGTGTGTGTCCATACTCCCCCCTCAGCCGTCCCCGGTGCAGAGTCAGAGATCAGCGTCTTTTTCACCCGAGGGGACAGGCGGTGAGCGGGGCTTTGAAACACAGCGGCTTGGGTTACCAGTGGGCTATGACAACGACCTGAAGGGCCATAAATGCTTACCCCCGTATACTTTCCCTCACTCACCCCCTTCTCTGTCTCTGTCTCTCTCTTTCTCTCATACACACACACACACCATGTAGATTACATTTTTTCAGTCAGCTGAACTATATTACTGTATCACATGCTCCTCATTTGCAAATGCAAGTTCTCTTTTATTTAGAGCACATAATAGATCACCTGTGAATTCTCACATGTAGAAAAGTGTCTGATTCTCAACACAGTTGCTATCATAGGGAGTTTTAAAGGGTCCGACAGTCTTTTCCCTGATGTCTATTTATGATGTATATGTGTTTTTTGTACCAAAAACAGTTGCATTTCATTTTTAAATCTCCAGTGTCCGTCTTCATCCCTTTGAACCGAACAGGCTGTTTTTGTTACTGTGCCTTTAAGATTAATTTACATAAATGAGCCCCGTTCTCACTGGTTGCCCTGCATTGTGCCTTATTGATAAAGCTGACGGCGCTGAAACACTTCTTATAACTGCAGCATAAATGGGTGGGGCTAATCTGCTGTTGGCTGCATAGTTGGATTTTTATGAATGGATTGTGTTTGTGACATCACAAAAACAGGTTGTTTTTGCTGCCTTGTATCCATATGTGGACTGTATGGATTAAGGAGTGATCGGTACATTTTGAAATGTCAGCGAAGTTAACATACTACTAAACTGTTTTATTTACAAAGAGAAGCAAGGAAAAAATTCATGCTCGGTTTCAAAGCTATGCATTTATTATCCATCATGCATCACTGTGACGTTTTCAGGCCGTTAGATTTTCTCTCCTTTCTAGTCTTCCATCTCTCCCTTTCACTCCCTCCAGCACTCGCTCTGTCTTTGTTTCGACCGGTCATGTGTCTGGCAGCAGTCGAGTCTCAGGAGGGAGGGAAAACTTTCCACACGTGGGACTGGTTATGCATCGACCAGAACACACTCCACATTAGCGCACTGATACTGTTTGACTGCAGTCTCTTGGCAAGGAGTGTGCATGTGTGTGTTTGTTTGTGTGGAGAGAAGAGAGAGAGAGAAAGAGAGCGAGAGAGAGACAGAGAGAGTCAGGAAGAGACAGAGAAAAGCTCTGCAGAAGCAGAGACTTGAAAGCAATAGCTGTCCCTACAACTCCTCTGCTAAAAAAGAAGCCTAGAAATGTATAACTTGCACATATGCATTTAGACACATCAGAAGTGTTTTATTACAATGTGTTCTGGTCAGATTAAAAAAAAAAAAATTGGCAAATCAGATCATCGTGTTAAGAGACAGAAGTGTTACCAATCCTAAGCTCTCCATACTCACAAAAAAGTACAAAGGTGGGAGCATCATGATATGGGGCTGCATCTCTGTAAATGCCACCAGGGCACCACTTACCACCACTGGGAGCACGAATGAAGCAATGTGCCCGGGGATATGAGAGGAGAATTTAATCTCATCATCAAATACTCTGAATCTGTGGAGAAGTTGAACGTTTTAACATTTGTCCTCCAAACATTTGTCCAAAATAACTCAAGACTGGCTTCTAAATAGGTTAGATTGCTTGAATGGTCTAGGAAAATCTCCTTACTCACATGCACATATGCACAGTGCATACAAGGCAGGCAAGAAAACTGTTTATCTGTTGTGTTTTCAGTAAAGTTATGTATATCCTGGTTAGAAGAATACAAGGTCCTGTTCTTCTCGGCACTCCGTCCATTGTTCGGTTCCATCAGCAGCTCCTGATTTAATTTAATAAAGGATTGCCTACTAGACACTGTTTGCGAATACTTGGCTTCTTTACATCAAATTACATTGTTTATTTGTATTTATTTGAATATGTGTACTCATTCTAAAATGAGCATTTATTTAAATAAATACTTGTTGACCAGATAAATGGCTTCAGATGTTTTCTGAAGTGGTCAAATTCTTTTGCACAGCACAAACACTTGTAGAGGCATTAAAATGCAGAGAGATAACATTTGATTAAATCTGCTGTGAGATGCACTTCTTCCATTGTCCTCTCGATTTGGTGGACAGTGGACGGATATTTTAGGCATCCTGTTTTTATTCGAGGATGTCCTCTTTAAAACAGCCCCCTGCTATCTTCTACACTTTCAGGAAAGTAAATCAAAGATGTGTGTTTGAACTCTAATCCTAATATGATCCTGGTACATTCTGACTGCATGTAGACTTCCAAAGAAGTGAACTGTGGATGATTTAATATGAAAATAGTTTCAAGAGAAGTTGGACGCTTGGCAGTGAAACCACTGGCTTTAGTCCAAAATCGTGTGACCCCTGTTTTTACCAGTGTACACATGAAGACCCCCCGCAGTGTTAAATCATATATAACATGGCACATTTAATGTATACACATTCTCTGTTTATCTTAGCTTTTCAGACCATACGCATATGTGAACTTGCACATGTGTTATGCTTAAAAAGAACTGTTAGACTGTATAAATTGTAGCAAACAGTTTGATGTAGTGTTGTCTACTTTAATGGCGATTGCGGCTTTTTGGAGTCGTACAGTTTATACACACCTACAGACTGTGGGAATGTGAGCGCCTGTGGGAGATGAGTCTCTCCGACATGGTTTTGAGGAAATAGTCATATATGGTGTTCATCTCAGGCCCAGGTCTGTCACAGTCATCGCTGCAGAGCCGATTTCTGGTGAATAGTTCTTCGCCTACTCGTTTTTTCCTTAGCTGACTGAAACTCTTCACACTCTTGGGGGTGTGGGGGAGGTTTATGGGGTCCAGTCTGCTCTCAGTTCAGCTGAGGGGATTTTCTTGTGACACGACATGACAGCCCTCGCCCCAGACCTGACCCAGCCCGTGTTTTGGCCGGCGCTCAGATAAGGCTGTCTCACCTGCTTCTTTTTCCTCTCACTCCTCTTACTTCACCAACCTTCACTTGGGTCATTACTGGAAAACAGACACCAGCATTTAGAATCATTTCTCATATTAGTAACTCTTATTTTACATACAATAACTTTAACAGTATGATTTCTTACTATTTGTACTATTTACCTAGGTGAATGCAGATGTTTTTATGTGAAAAAGTTGTGAATAAAATGATAATATACAATATTTAGTGATTTTACATTATGTTTTCAAAGGGACCATATTTTTTCTTCAGATCTTTAAAGAATTATGTGAAGAGGAAGGGAATAAAATGACAATATACTATATCAATTTACATTCATTTTTTAAATGGTCTGCATATTTTCGTTAGATCTTTCAAGAATTAATGTGAACAAGAAGTGAATAAAATGATTGTATACTGTATTGAATTTACATGTGTTTTTTTAAACGGGCCTATATTCTAGGTCAACTTATGACACTTGTTATTACTATGCTCCCGCAACAGCCATAATTCATTTTTATAAGACCTTTACTCCAGCAAAGGAGGGCCAAACAGCTTCTATTCTTCTGAGAAGGCTAGACCAGATGTTGGACCATTGCTGTGAGGTTTTGATTACAGCCACGAGAGCATTTGTGAGGTCAGGTACAGATGTTTGATGATTAGTTCTGGTTCACAAACACCACTCCAAGTCATCCCAAAGGTATTGGATGGAGCTCCAGAGGCGATAGTTCCACCGCTCCACAGCCCAGTGTTGGCGTGCTTTTTACTTTAACCAATGCTTGACGTTTGTCCTGATGACCTTAAGTCCATGTGCTGCTGCTCTCAATCATCCCCTTCTCCCATACTTTTCTGTTGAGATTATTAAGATGTGTGTGCACAATTAAATGTATGTCAGCAATGGACACCCCTTAACCTTTAGAACTCTAGAAGTGTATAAGTAAATTCTGATTTCAGTAAATACAAACGGTGTAAAACAGTCTAGAACTGGTGTTTACCCTCAGAACTCAGAGTGTATCAGTAAACTCTGATTTCAGTCAATATAAACGGTGTAAAACAGTCTAGAA
>JBBIGA010147964.1:0-19109 GCA_037576975.1 Alestes dentex | reverse complement strand
CTGTGGGTCCGCAATGTTTTTTCTTCACTACGACAACAAAAGCACTTGAACACAACACACTCGTAATTTCCAAATTAGGATCACCTTTCCCATAGCACGTGAACGCAGCATGTGCCACTACTTACAGCAATAACTGGTCCTGGTTACAAATGCAACCAGTCACATGGTCAAGGTTAGAGTTGATTTTCTATTAAGAATCATATTTAGTTGACATGATCACAGTTTGACATTAATAACTGTAAAATTCATATTCACCATAAATATCTCACATACTCAATGCTCTGGCAAGGAATTCCTTTAATACAAATATTTCAGCAGGATCAGGACATTTCAAAGAGAAGACATTTCAAAGAAAAAAAAATACTGTCTGAGGTACAAGTCTTCCATCATGAAATGACAATGCTAAGTGCTTATGTGCCACATCAGAAAATGGTAAAATAGAATAATAGAAAATTATTTAAATAAATTAAAATACAATAAAAACAAAAGTGGAAGCGCTGGTGACAAATGAGTCTCTTAGGTGTCAAGGCAAAAGTTGGTCTTGGTAGAGCCACAAGCCCTTTTTCTGACCGATTTCACAAAGAGAGATAACAAAATATTGCCATGCTAAGACAAAAGCTGCTAGAAAAAGCATCTACCTCTGTAACTTGCTTTGTGAGTTTGTCATAGTTTGAGAAGGGCTGGGCATAAGGCAACATGACACTGGTTCAACTATTATGCCCATCATGCAGGGAACCTCTTGTCTTCAAAAGAAGTGTCCCCAGATGTGTTGCTACATTTAAAAAAGGTCAGTTATTCAGTCATGTCTTACAGAGAACCAGTAAACATTCAGGGGAGGCTGAGCCTTTTGTGTGACTTGTGAGCTATTCCAGCCTTTGATTCTGTGGAACTGTTTTTCAACAATTTAAGCATGTTGTATAGCATGTTGTAAGAAGTTCAACAGTTTGTCCACCATGAGACTCCCCATACCTGAACCATACCTGATGGAAAGCATCCAAAGTCAAAAAGCATTGACTTAAATATGTAGTCCTTGGCTCATATTTGCAGTAGAAAACTGTTGTTATTGTCCCAATAACACAAGGGAGGTTCTGAATCTTGTGATAACTACTTTTGGATGATTTGTTGCTATGGCAGCCCTGAGCCAAAAAAATCCATTTAGGAGATACTACCTTAGTGATAACCAAAGCAGAGCACCATAACTGCTGCATAGCAGTAGTTCTCAGTCATGCTGCTGGAGAACAACTACCTCTGCTTAGTTCTGTATTTTTTTGACTCAGAAAAGGCTTGATGATTAACTGATGACTTGCTTCAAGCAGACGCACCACAGGAAGGGACTAAGAAACCATACAAGTTTTAATTATATGCGCCCGTCAGACTAATTTACCACTATTTACCATTACCACCATGAACAACCCCTTGTAAGTCACTTAATTAGATTCTCACTAACAATTACACCAAGAGTTGCTTTCATCTGTTTGAACATACTGTATTTAGATTTTTTTTTTAATCTTGATGCTAATGGTAAACAAGGCCCTGGGTGATCACTGTCCTTGCGCAATAAGTTAGAACCACTTTCCTAAAGAAGATCAAAATTGGAGCAGTGCCTCCTTCGCACACGCGCACACACACAGAGGAAGGCTGTAGTTTTGCTGAGATATATTTCATCAGCTGTTTTCTTCAATCTGCTGAGACTATGGATTTGTCAACTAAAGGGAGCTATTTTAATAAAGCAAAAAAAAAGTTGAATATAGATGTAATGACAACACTGCTTCAGTTGGTAAGAAATGGTTAAATAGTTATTTCATATCCCATCTGAAAAACAATTTTAGTTTACAATTTGTCATTCACTCAGCTCAGTAGTGAGATAAAAGCAAACGGAGAAAATTAGAAAAGGATGGGATTTATTCATTTGCGTTTTATTTCACAGTCCTGTTACAACTATGTTCTGATATGAGATGATATGTATTTGACTGCAGTTCTGAAGCCTTATGATGAAATTCTTCAGCAACCTCTTATAGAATCACTATTAGTTTCCATTGCAGTTAGGATCTAGATGAAATATACATGAAAATCAACCATTAAAGTTAACCTTCAACCCCCATCCCCTTCAGAAGCCATATTTGTTTCTGTAGCTGAATGTTTTGCTTTAAATCTGCATTCTTCATTTCTCTTTTTAATAAATAGACTTGCAGGCATAGTTAAAAGTAAAAGAAAGTAAAAACAAAAGATAAAAGTATCTCCTCAAGTAATCATCATAAAGGGCTCCCTTCCTTCTCAGCTGGTGCTGAAACTGAATTCTATTATTTTTTTCTTAATTTTCTTGGAAAAACAAAAATATGCTTTTGAATGTGTGTCATCTGTAGAAAAAAGTAATCGTACCAACAAAGTGTTGGTCATATCTACAGCTGTACAACAGGCTTGTGAGTGTATACATGGAGGAAAAAGCATGCGCTTCAGTTTACATAAAAATTAGTCTTTACAGTTATTTGCTTAAGAACAATTATAATAAACAGTACAAAAGGAAATAGAAATGCAGCACTTGCTATTGGGAGTCTTCTAAATTCGTTTTTTCTTCAATGGCCTGTTTCACAATCTCTGCCAATTTCAAACGATCCACTTTGTCTGAGAAAGCCCGACCTGAGGAGAGAGGAACATAATCAAATATTCACACAGGGGAAAAAAGGTCAAATACAAAGACTGAACCAGTGAAGCTGGTTATTTGTGCAAACTTATCAGCACATATGAAAACCAAAAAGTGTTTTTGTCTGTGAAACAGTCCAAACCAGTGGGTATAGTTTTGCAGAAAGAATTAATTTATTTATTTTAATGGTACCAACGTAGTGATATGAGTAAAGTTTTCCCGGGCACCTGTCAAGGTCTTGCATTGACAGTGGAAAGTTACTAATTTTTCTAAACTGCTCAATGGCCCAGGCTAAGTGATTAGGCTGAAAAACTGAATATTCCTTTAAATGGGTCAAGACACTTACCATCCCAGCTCAGCCCTTGCAATCCATCACGAAGCAACTTGCAATCCCTGTTGAAACGCCACGCTTCATACATCACCTCATTGAGCTTTTCATCCTCGTTTTCACCTTTGAACATCATGGCCAAAATGAACATGCATACGACAACACACATTCCTACAGTAAGTGTGTGCCTTGCCATTTTGCTTACCAGCCTGTGGCAAGATGCACTGTGCAATAACATCCCTCAGTTTTTCCAGAGCCACATTGGAATCCTCTGCTCCATTTTCAGGATCATTGATGAAGAAGCCATCTTTAGGCTTTGTACTATTTGGACCAAAAAATTTTGTCTCAGAGTTACAGCATTAAACAAGCATATACCATACAGTTTCTAGTATGTACATCAATGTTCTGGTGCTAATGAAATCAATGAAGTGTGTCAAGTTCAGTTTAACAAATGGTGTCTCAGTATAGACTTAATATTTGATATATCATTACTTGATACAGGAGTGTTGATTAATTACGCCTCTTTATTATCTTAATAATAAAGTATTTAAATAATGATAAGCAAACACATTCTGCTATTATTCAAGTAAAGTAAAAGGACAGAGTGACAAACCCGAGCAATCCCAGCTTCCTTTTCCTCAGAATAGGGTTGTTAACAGAGCTGAGCGGCTTGAGGCTGACATTAAGGTCCTGTATTCTCATGTTTGCCAACTGTTCTGCATGTGCCTGCTGGATCCCAGCTACAACTGCCTGCTCACACACAAAAACGTGCACATTTTAATTTAGGTAAATTTAGGAAAAACATGTCTGGAGAAAAAAAAAGGAAAAGCATTTGAATAAAAGCACATTGCCAGCTGCTACATATGGGTGTGGAGCTATAATATTTTATATTATAGCCATTATTTGGGATTGTGTGGCAGCCACTGAATAGGAAATTTTGTGGGAATAGGGGGAAGAAAAATTCTATAATTCTATTAACAAATACGGGACAGTAATAACTCACAGTCCACAAGGAAACTAAAGAGGTTGGATGGACTACTTGAAGCTCTGACACACGGAGGGATGTGAAGGACTGTTAAGCTTTAATCTTTACTGAAATTTGGTTGCACATCACTCCGGACTCGGTGGTGCAGCTGGCCAGTCACTTCTTTTACCGCATGGACAGAGACAACGTGGCACGCAGTAAGTAGGGGAGGCAAACGTCATGGTAGTCTATATACAGCTGGTTATGTTTTGTTTGCCGTGTATGTGCCGCCTAAAGCTAGCGGAGCTGTACGAAGCTGTGAACGACCTGCAAACTGTCCACCCAGATGGGGCTTTTATCTTTTATACCAGAAGTCTGCTCTACTCAGATTCCACCAGCACGTGAACTTTGCAAAAAACTGCTTAGACCACATTTACATCTGCATCAAAATTGTTTACCAGGGCGAGCCCCCACCCCCACTTTGCCAACTTCAACCACACCTCCGTGAAACTGGTCCCAGCCTATAGCTCTCTGGTTAAATGCATTATACCAGTTCAGAGAGACATCAGAGTGTGGCCTGAGGGGGCCATCTCAGCACTTCAGGACTGTTTTGAGTGCACAGACTGGCCAGTGTTTAGTGAGGCAGCTATTCGCGAGAGCTACATCGACATGGACGAGTACACAGCAGCGATGACAGGCTACATGAGCAAATGCACTGAGGATGTTACTGTCTCCAAGAGAGCCAACCAGAAATCCTGCAGAGGTCCGGAGGGAGCTGAAAGCCTGGGATGTTGCCTTCAGATCCAGACAAGACTGTCCTCAAAACTGCACAGACTAACCTGACTAGTACAATCAATAAGGCAAAGTATGCATAACCCAAAAAATCCAAGGACACTTTCGGAACACCAGAGACACTTGGAGTGTGTGGAGGGGCATCCAGACCATCACAGACTACAAACCACCACCTTCACCTACACATGGTTCAACGCACTCAACAGTGAGCCTACAAGGGAATCAACCCCTCTCCCAGGTGAACAGGTAGTCCTCTGACCACAGCTGCAGTGAGACAGACTCTAAGCAGAGTAAACCCACGCAAAGCTTCTGGACCTGACAACCTACCTGGATGGGTGTTCAAAGAGTGTGCAGACCAGCTGGCCAACATCCTCAACTGATGTGTTAAACACTTCTTTGATTGTAGCTGTTGTTTCTGCATGTTTAAAGACCACCACAATCACCCAGGGTCCAAAGAAGTAATCCGTGACCTGCCTGAATGACTACCGTCCTGTAGTCATCATGAAATACTTTGAGAGACTAGCCATGAGCTACATCACCACCCTTCTGGGCTCACTCGACCCTCTTCAGTTTGCTTACTGCTCCAACAGGTTCACGGTCGATGCCATATCCACTGCACTACACCTGTCACTGAACCACCTGGACAAGAGAAAGTCCCATGCAAAAAGATGCTGTTAATCATCAGCTCAACATTCAATACAATTAATTCCACAGACACTTTTCACTAAGATGAGCAGGCTGGGTCTCGACACCCACCTTCTGAACTGGATTTTGGACTTCCTGACTGTAAGGCCTCATTCAGTTCGCAATGACAGACACCTCCTGCACCATCACACTTTGCACAGGAGCACCACAGGACTGCGTCCTTAGACCTCTGCTTTTCACACTCCTGACACGCAACTGCTCAGCATAATTCAGCTTGGTTCAGACTGGCAGTCTGGTGTAAGAGCAACAATCTCTTTCAATATCAATAAGACAAAAGAGAGGATAACTGACTTGCTGACAGAGAGCGAGTCATGACTGTGACTGGCTAAAAAGAAACTTTCAGAGAATGATTTTGCACAAAGAAGGTGTTACCAAGTACTAAATAAAAGTAAAAAAAAAAAAAAAAAAGTTTCAAAATTTACGCACATTCCACAATTTTTTGCTATTGTGTTGCTAAGTGGTTACTATGATTTCACATGCAAGGGTTAATGTGAAAACATAGGTCAAAAAGACAGAGGTTCCAATACAAGAAGGGTTGCTCAGTCTGGAAGTGTTTACTTCTTTTCAACAAAATGCGTTATTTGACTGAGGCGTTTAAACTTTTGCATTGTTGGCATTGTAAGAAAACTTCATCTCCAAAAGTAACTTTCCATTAAAAGAAAAAGTAAAATGTTCACACAAAGTACATAGCAACTGTTGTTTAAAAAAGTACAGAGCAACATTATGTAGACAAATGCCCATGAATATTAAGTGTCACACACCCGTTCTCTTTGTGTAATACTAATTTTTGTCTATCAAGTATAGCTCACCTTGTCCATCATCATCTGAGCAGAGGGAAGCACATTGTCCAAGGCCTCAGTGCAGTTAAGCCAGGGGTGGGCCAGGACACCCTCAATGGTTAGCCTTTCTTCAGGCTTCACTTTAAGCAGCCTAAAAGAACAGGAATCACAATAGTTTAACAGTCAAGAATCCTTCCTATAAGAACATAAAAGGGTAATAAGCTGTTGGGGGTGGTTTTGTCCTGACTGGAGTATTCTAGAAGCACTAAGAAAAAGAAGCACACATTTCTTTAACATATTCTTACTTACACTATGTTTTAAATGCAACCAACAACATAATACAGTACATAAATGTTAAGAAAAGCACACAATCCCACCGCAATATGAGTTCAGAGTACAGGGAATTCGATTTCTTTTATTTACTTAACATGAAAGACTGTAAAAAGGAAAAAAAACCCCAACTACTTCACATTGTAGATCATAGACCTTTCGCAATACTATGAGTCGTACCCAAATTCTTAGCTTTTCACTTCTGAAAATGTTTACAGAAATGTAAATCACATGATTAGTTATTTTAAGTTCACCTACGAAAACTACATTTATGTGCTACTAAATTCAACAAGCTCATTCTACTAAACATCAACTTGTCTTTTTACAAATTGTTTCTAATTATTACTTAATTACTTAATTATTGAGTAGTTTTTAATTTGAACAAATTTACAGACCCATATTAAGGCCTGAATCATGTCACAAATACGGTGAACTTATGCACCTAACTCTGATTACGTAAGTTACTTCAAAACAGATCCTTTTTTTTTTTTTTTTTAACACTGTACACCCAGATAAGTTGATTGTACTTGAACAGCTTGAGACAACTATTGCCTTAAAATACGAGTAGTGCCTACTACAGAAAATCTGTTTAAGTAAAAACAACTTAAATACAAGAGGTACTGAAAGCAACTGTTTTAGCTGAATACACTAAGATACAACTTATTTGTACAAAGAAATCTGCTGTAAAATCAACCACACAAACCCATTCATTTAAATCAAAATTTTAATTTTCTTGTGTTGTTTGATAAACCTTAAATACACTTTCCATCAAAAACATTTTATATTTTTTCCTCGTTTTATTAAATGAACACAAAATCCAATATATTTTTTCCAAAGTTTTATTCAAAATAACATAATAGCATCAAAAGAACTCATTTTGTTATTTCATGCTGAGTGTTTTGATTCAAGTATTGCTACTACAGAATGTACTAAGAATGTATAGTTTAAAGTAACAACAAAAGTACTAACAGCCCTGTAACCATATCTAAAAGTCAGTGAACAAAAAAAAAAAAACAAACACCAAAATTGGGGTTTTATTCATCACTTTGTAATTGTACATTCTTAGTACATTCTGTAATAATAGTACTTGTATCAAAGCCTTTAACAAGAAACCATTTTAAATTCTTTTTTTTTTTTTTTTTTTTTTTTTTTAAGTGGTTGCTTTGTACAATTTCAAATCTCATTAAAAACAAATATTATTAACAATGCTGGTTACATAACAGAACGCTATACAAAAGAAGTAATAGGGAGAAGAATTAATTTCTGGATCAGTGCAGTCCATTAATGCCAGACCACATAAAAACTGCTTTTAACAGCATTCCATCAGTGTAGCCTAACTGTGCTACAAAACAAAATTGGCACTTCACATATTGAACAAAGGGGCAGTGATCATAAATGGGTCCTACACTGCAAGCTCATTCTTCAGCTTTTGAAGTTTGGGTGATCTCACATCAACGTATGTTCAGCATTACCTGCTGGATGAAGCGGGGGTATTTTTTGTTTGTTTTTTTTTTTTTTTTTTTACATTTTTCTTGTTCTTTGGGTACTCCAAGTCGAGTGCGTAGATCATGCCAAACAAAGGAACACACTGCCTGAGGTAAGTTAGTGAGTTCATCCATTACAAGGTTGCCCTCTAGGATGATCCTTGCTTTTGAGGGGTTCAGCTGAGGAGATGACTGGTTTTGAGTCCCATCGTCCTCAAAGCAGAGGACTTCGACTGGAATGTCCAAGAAGTCTGCATTATCAAGATCCTACCAAGAGTGAAAGCCAAAACAAAAAATGCCAATTATAATGTGTCTGTAAATAACTGTAAGGCCTGGGTGTAGCCATGGGAAAAGCAGCAAAAATGATCTGGGACAACTTCTAGCAGGAAGAAGTAGAAGCAGCAGAAGAAGCAGCAGAAGAAGAACTGGACTGCATTTCTGCAAGAAAATGCAAAGTGTGATTGCGTGGTTTCTATGGTAACTGTGATTGTTACTACGTGGTTGCTATGCTGTTGCTAGATGGTTACTAAAGCAGTTCAGGTAGTTGCTAAAGAGTAGCAAGGGGATGGCAATGGTAACTGTAGTGGTTGCTAATGTGTTGCTAAATGGTTACTACGATTTCACGTGTAAAGATCAACACTGAACATTGATCAAAAAGACACAGGTTCCAATACTTCTTCACAACAAGCAGGCTGCCAATACTTGGGGGAGGGGTGTTGCAAATGCACAATATGTGTGCACATATACAAGCAGCTCAGAGAACCAGAGAAAAATCTCAGTTCAGCACAAAATTTGTTGGCAAATTAAACTGTCATTCTTTTTTCACACAGAAAAGAGAAGATACAGCCTCAAATTGGCTAACTAAGCTAACAGCACCAAAACAAGCATTCATGCGCTGGTTCATTTTAATAAACCACAACAGACACGTCTTTCATTTTATAACTGACCTGTGAATGCCTGAAAGGTGGGCTGTTAAAGGCTGATTTTCAACAAAAAAAATGTTTGTGTTAAATAAAAATCTGCTCAGAGTTGGATTTGAGGGGCTCATCTCTCTTAACGAAGTCTGCTTAATGGGTGATTTCTTCTCCGTACCGCAGTGTTTTCTCTGGCTCTCTATCAGTGTGAGGTGACATCACAATGGCCAACACTTGAGAAATGGATCATTATGGGCAAAATTGATCATTTTGCACCGCATAGTAAAAGACGTTTTGGTGTTGGAATCGTTCTAAAATTCTGCACGAGCTCAGATGAGCATCAGCGCCTCATTTTGGATGTAAAAAGAGTATTAAAAACTAGATGCAAAATGTGATTGCGTGGTTGCTATAAAGCCAATGTTTAAAGAGAACAAATTGTGTGTTAAAAAAGAAAAAGAAAAAAGTTCACATTGTGGATTCAAACTGGCATTCTGAGGCTGGTGACCGGCTGAAAGTGCACATAGCTGCGTTCACAGGTTAATTATTATTATTTATTTATTTTACTTAAACGACAACAAACAGTGAAATACGTCTTTTTATAAAACTGACCTGAGCTTGAGTCTGCTGTGTTTTAATCCGTTTTTTTCCCCTCCACATTTGTGTTTGTCTGCTTTTTTCACCCTTTTCAGCCTCCAAAGCTGTGATTTCACAGTCTCTTTCTCAGACACACAAGGTGACAAAACATTTTTAAACAAATCAATATTTGGCCCCGATCATCTAATCGATTAGCTGTGTCGAAGTGCAATAGGGCGGGATCTAAGGCATGTGTCAAAGTATACATTTTTCCAATTACTCACAGTTTTGGAGGATATATAATACTAATAGCTACATGCTAAAGGTTGCTGAGGTGCAACAGAACCCCCCCACCCCCCAAAAAAAGGAAAATTTCTTTTTTCACTGTAAAAATCCTCAAAAAAGACAATTATAAAAAATGTCCGTTCAGCACAAAGCTGGTTATGTTAACCTCCCTATCACATTTTAATGTCCTTCAGACACATTCTACAACAAGAAGAGTACAGCCTACAGTGCTAGGCGGCAGCTTGGCTAAATAACAGCACCAAGTACTGATAAATCACAACAAACAGAAATTATCCATTTCAAATTGCATTAATAACAGCAGAAAAATTCACTTGAACGGCTGACTTGCACTCTGAAATTCACACTTCACTGGATCCGGTCTCCTAACTCCTCATTCTCCTCAGCTTGGCCTACGCTCAGCAAAAAAAGGGAGATGATATCACAATGCCTACTCAGACGCTGTATCTCTCCCTCAACAAAAAAAGGTGGTTCACCCCTCTTGTCTCTCTCTCTCCACACAGTACGGAGGTCACTCAACCACAAAAATCTTTTAAATTGATCAGTACTCGGCCTCTGATCATCTTATCAATTAGACATTGGAACCATAACCATAATTCAAACTCTGGAATTGGAGAAGCTGCTCTGAAAATGGGTGGAATAAAATTAATAAGTAGAATATATATTTCCATCAGAACATGCAAACTGTGTGTATAAAACCAGCATTGGAGACAGCCAAACATTGGTTTTATGGGCAAAAAGTTTGTGTTAAAAAAAGTGCAATGTTCTGGTTCAGAAACTGGTACTGACTTCCTCTTGCGTGACATCACAGACACATATACACTCACTCGACCATTTTTTAAATGATTAATACTTGGCCCCTGATCAAGTGATTACAAAGTTATATACAAGCGTACAACTACTGATATTAACGGACATTTTCATGTTGGAGCGGTTCCAAACTTCAGCACGAGCTCCAAGGAGATGAACCTCTCTACGCCGACAGATTGTTTCTTTAATAATAACCAAAACGACAGCTAAAACTGAGACTTGCACTCTGAAACTAACACAGTCTTGACTTGGTCACAGGCTCGTCTCTCCTGTGTTGTGCAGCTGACTCCTCCTCATCTCGGCCTGGGCCCAGGAGAGTAAAATGACATCACAATGCCTACTCAGATGCTCTCTCTCTCTCCCTATCCATTACAAAGGGGACTCGCACCTGACCTCTCTCTCTCCCTCCCCATCCCTGACCACAAAACACTGAATTTCTAAATAATCAATTAATCAGCCCCTGATCTGATCAATAAGCTATATGCAAGTGCATTGGGAGTACTGATTTTTCAAACACCCTCAATTAAGCTATAAGAATAATCCTCAAACTAAGGCACTTTAGACCTTAGTCTGAGGGTATTTTTCCTGTTTCTGCATTACATCGTTTCAGATAATACGTTCAATTACAATTACGGCTTTTGGCAGACGCTCTTATCCAGAGCAACGTACATCATTGACTTCTTCTTTTCTACATTTACGGTATTTTAGCAGACGCTTTTATACAAAGCGACTTCCATTCCATAACTACAGGGAACAGTCTCCCTGGAGCAACTTGGGGTTAAGGGTCTTGCTCAGGAACCCAGTGGTGGTGTGCTTATTATAATAAAATATAATTTTAAAATGAATTCTAATAAAATTAGCTGAAAAAGTACAAAAAAAAAAAAAAAAAAAAAAAAACCCAAGGTGGATCTTATGTATTTATGGTAACTTTCAGTCCATGCCGCTTAAAAACAGACAAAACGGCTGCTTACGCGCAGTCACACACTTTTAGGTAAGGCCATTTTAAAAAATCCATTAAAAAGAAAATGTGTCATTTTAAAGTTTCTAAAGTCATACAACTGATGTTCAGATGACAGGGCAGAAACTAATTTCAAAACGTTACAACAAAAATCTTTCCATGTTAATAACCAAAATGACAGTTGCAAATGAGACTTGCGCTCTTAAACTAGCACACTTTTGGCACAGGGCTCATCTCTTCTAATGTTGTGTGGCTGATTTCTCCTCTGCTCTGACTTCCCCAGCTTAATCAGCAGCTCTGCTGGGCCCAGGAGAGTGAGATGACTTCGCAATGCTCGCTCAGGCGGCAGTTTCTATGGGAGTGCAGGTAGTTGCTAAGCTGTAGCTAGTGGATTGCTATGATGACTGTAGTGGTTGCTATGGTGTTGCCAAGATGCTCTCAGTGGTCACTAATGTATTGCTAGGTGGTTACTAGGGTTAATATAAAAACCAGGGGTGTCACGCGATTAAAAAAAATATTTGAATTAATTACAGGCTCTCTTATTAATTATTCTACATTTTTCACATTTTTGCTGTAAAAGTATCTAAAAATTTTAATGAATTCTGGCATATGAGTGAATGAATAATCAATAATCAATATTACAGACTTTCAACATCTCTTATTTAATAACTGTTTTTACACTCCTCATGTGCAGTAATGGTCACAGCAATAAAAAATATGACCTAATATCCTGAGGGGATAAATGCTTCTGCAAGAACAATGATAGAACTAAGTCCATCTATAAGGTGCAGTTTAAGATAACGTATATACACACATGGGTGTCAGGAGCATTTTAAAGTTGGGGTGCGCTCCACGCGGCATCTAAAGTCTTTCACTCATACAAATCGCTGGGTGGCTTAGTGGGGGAGGGGGACAGGTCACCCCCTCATATAATAGTTCCGGTGTTCTGACAATTCATGCTATCCTATCCAAAAATGCTACCTTTAAGTTTATACAGTTCATACAGTTTATAGTCAGTTTATAACACTGATAATGATGAGAAATAGGCAATATGCATAATCAGAGAAAAACATTTTATTTAAATGAGAAGAGCCTAGATAGATAGATCTTTAGAGGCGCAGTTTATATTCAGGTTCTAACACTGAGAAAGGGCACAGGTTACTTCAAATCGTGCCATGCTTACAGCTTGTGGTGATGTCCGGACAGTGCTGATATTTCCTAGCTCCAGATAGCATTCTGCAAACTGCAGTAAAAAGGCATTTTAGAATCAGAATCACATGCGCAGAAGGGTACGGTAGCACATTTAGATGGGTAGCATGTTTCGATAGAACACTGGACCAGCTTAAAAGCACGTGGTGCGATTAATCAGCGTTTTTTAACACATGATTTTTCTGTGATTAACTGACTGAAATTATCACGTTAATTGGACACCCCTAATAAAAAAATTTGCCAAAACACAGTGGTTCCAAAACTTCTTCACAACGAGAAGGGTGCCAATACTTGGCATGTACTTAAACCTTTGCTCAGAGAGTGAGGCACCCAAATATTGTTGTTATCGCCAAACAAAAGTTTATGTTAAAAATACTTCCCCTCAGACTGGGATTTGAACCCAGGACTCTGTGTTTCTAATCCTAAGATCAAACTCATTGAGCTACAGAGGTGGGCTTCGTTTACACAGAATAAGATGCCATTTATGGTTAAGGACAGTTTAAAAAAAAAAAAAAGATGGAGTACACATCTGTGCAGTTAATTATTATGAACCACAACAGTGACACATATTTCTTTGACTTGTGCACTCCTGAAATGGGGGGCTCTTAAGGGCTGATTCTTAACAAAAGAATGTGTTAAAGAAAGATCTACTCTGAGTCTGCTTTGAACCCGCGACCTTGGTTCTCACAGTTAACTGTGTTAACCAGCAGACCACACAGTGGGGTTAAAACAGCACACATTAAAAGCACATATAAAGCAGCTGAAAATGGGCAGATTGAAGGGAGGAGATGCAACAGAAGAGAAACTCCATTCAACCCACTCTAACGTATGAGAAAGGATTGTTTCCTCATTAATAACCAAAGCGACAGCTACAGATTAGACTTACATCCTCAAACTAACACACTTTCGACTCATTCCAGTCACGGGGCTTGTATCCCTTAACAGTGTCTGTTATCAGCTGATTTTTCCTCAACACTGGTGACACGATCACACTAATAAAACTTAAAAAGAACAACAGTGTGATTGCTGACACAATCATACTAACAACAACAATAATAATAACAACAACAACAACAACAAAAAAAAAAGACAAAACTACTCACAGAGCTTTTCTTGAAGACCTTATTTGCTCCAAAAATGACTGGATCCCCTGTAGGACAAGGCAACTAATGGCTGTTGGTTCAGTGGTCTGGAAGAAAGTACAGCACACACTCATTATTCTGGTTTTATTTGTCTAGGTATTGAGGAACACATAGCTGCTATTTCTGCCTCCACTAGTTTGTGGTCCACTGTACTGTATTTGAAATTTTCAATGACAGTCTTTCAAAGTTTGGTAAAACGAAACCAAATCTACCTGCATGGTGAGATGCCACAATGGTCAGTGAGACAGGGAGATATAATTTGGGTGAAAACCATTTAACCAACAATGGAACAACAAGAACAACAAATAACAGAAATATCCACTCACTATAAGTCTGCTATTTGCTGGTCAGTCAGACTTCTTCTTCTTCTTGAAGATTTCCATCAAATTCGACACAATCCATCAAGGGTACAAAATAATTCTTCCTTAAGAGTTCTTCCAACAACCTCCTTAAACTAGAGTAAACCTGAGAAATACAATAACAAACAAATATCCTCTTTAGGTATGCTGTCAAACATTCTGTAATACCTCTGAACTAACAATCAGTGAAAAGTCACACAAACCTGGCTTTCTGTGGAGAGAGATGGCCAACGTTTAAGCATTTGGCTAATGTCAGGTTTATTGATCACATTTTCCCTAAGAAGAAAGGAGGTTGTAATATCCATGGTTCAGCTCTGGCATAACTTCCAAGATTTTGTCTGTAATGTAGCCTGTAGGGCCCCAAAATGCAATGAAATAAATTCACTTGTTAACTATCCTTGCCAAACAAACAGGTGGAACAGCATGAGTTGGGAGTGGACAAGTTAATTAGTTAGAATACTGTGTTAAAATATTGATAGCTGTTGTTACTCTAAAATTCACACACAGTAAATGAGTTTCTAAATTAGATAAGCTTTAGCAACAAACAACAATATATCACTTGAACAAGGAAAAACAACTCACCAAGTTCCAGAATGTGGAAAACGGACTGAGGGAGAAAATTTGCTGTTAACCGTTTTATTTTTCTGTAGCCCTGACTGTGAACAACAAAAAAAACCTGAAGAACTGCTACTGCACATAAGTCCCAGAGTAGTTCCCTGTACTTGTCCAATGAGAAGGTATCTTTAGTAAAATGCATACAACATGCAATCTTAATCTATGAAACAGTGCATGTTCACAGTGTTGTCCATGAAACAAGTCGAGACGTCTTGGATGAATTGTCCAATAAGAAGAAAAGTGCTGCTCTGAAAAATTGGGGCATGGTCCAGGCGAAAGATTTATATTTTACTAGGGCACTCAGTGACTCCTTTAAAATAGGAGAACATTTTAAATCTGTTTAAGTAATGCAATGAAGCTTGCTTTTTGTAAGCAATGTATGCTCAAATTGTTCGCATGGAAACAACATTCGGGTTAACAAGGTTAACAAAGTCAGCTGTTTGCAACTCATTTTTAACTCCCGACAAGCATCTAAACTGTTGGAATACTGCAAATTTCTGAGAAACAATTTCTTTTCAGCTTGTAGACAATGTTAATTGTGCAACTAATCAAGACAAAGCTTGATTAACCTTGTTTTATATATTACATATGAAACAGACCTGTAAGCCTAATTAACATGTATAATAATTCAATAAATAAAAATGTAATGACAGACCTATAAATTGCTCAACCCTTTAAAGGCAGCCCTTAATACTCCAGTGCATTCACAATTCTAACCAGCCTATTTCTGTGTTGTCATTATTTTATAGACTGCACATTACATTAGTATAATATTTTAAGCTTACACAAGCTTTGAAAAATGTATAAGATATGCTGTCTAAAGGCCTTGTACCTACAAAGCAGTCATTCTTGAGGATACTTTTGTACAGTGTGTTTATTGTTCACTTTTCACCTGGCCAATACAAACATAGAAATTAGGTCACAGACGCAATTCAACAGGGTCAAGAACAAGCAATGGTCAAGTTATATTATGTTGTAACATTTTACATTTCTACTGATGAATACCTTCAAATGTGATGATGATGCAGCATTTTATTGCTCTGCACTGTTTTCATAGATAACGTAGGTAACAAGGCTGTCTTTCCAACTGGTATCAAATATGCAAACAACACATTTGAGAGGCAAATACACACTAAACAGAGTTCACCAAGTAAAAAAATATGAATATAGTGGATGTTTTAGCAGTTTCACCCAACATCAAAATTCCAGTAAGCATCTTTAAAAAACACTTTATATGTGTCAGCCTCTCGTTCCCTTAGGTCAAAGAACTGCAGACTTTAGTATTCTGACACATTAGACACATCTGATTCAACTTAGCAGCAAATTAGGATGGCCTTGAGGAGCTGTTAGAGTGTAAGAAAATGGACTTTAGCTCTGCTAACTTCTGCAGAACTCTGACCTGGAGGTAAACCAGTTCGACATGCCTGGTAAGCCTCCATTTTGATTACTGCACAAATCATGACATTCATGTGAACTAGTCACTGTTTAAAAAAACAAAAAACAAAAAAAACCCCACAATTTGTGGTGCAATAGCTTCATTATAACTAATACAATTTGTGGTGCGATAGCTTGATTTTATTTTTGAACTATTTTGGGTCATCACTACAATGTGTTATGTCACAGTGTGCAAACACGTTAACACAATGTTTTGTGCATGGAATTTATGGTCAAATTCTCTAAATGTATGCATTAATACCTGAACTTAAAAAAAAAATAAAGCTTTTAAATAAATAAAGTACTTAAAACTTACAAATAAATAAAGTACTTACGTGCGGACAATGTCTTTTGCCATCTCGGATATCTGGCTCCACTCGTCTTCAGGGAAGTCAAAACTGCCTGTCATTATTTTCTTGCGCATGTCTTTCGGAATAGTGCGGCTGTGGTGCTTGGAGTAAAATGGTGGATATCCACACAGCATTACATAGATGATTACACCCAAGGACCACAAGTCACAGCTCTGCAATATCACACAAGAAAGAGAATGACTGGGACAGCAGAGATGCACTCTAATTTGAGCTTATTTTTATTCTGATAGTCGTATTCTTTATCAGTTGACCCATACCAAGGGGAGTATTTGTCTATGGAGTTTGTGGGAGTGTAGACCCATGTGCTGAGCTCCGGCCCAACTTAACACATGTGTTGATGTAACCAATTGACCACCTAGTCTCATACCACCTAGTCACACTTAGTCTCATTAGTAATGCCAAAATTCAGAACTGGAAACTGGATTAAGGTTTTGATCAAAAGACCTCTGGACAGCTTGTTTATTCATTTAAATTTACTGAAGGGTGATTCCAGCTGTTCTCAGCCGTTCGAAATTTCTTATTGAAGTTTCTTATTTAAAATGAGAAAAATAAAGACCCCACACCTTGTTGTATGTGTAAGGGGTGGGCGAGGTAGGTATAATTCCAGACTTTTCTTTCTGGTGGCGTCTTTGTGCCTCCAACACCTAAAAAACAAAACAAAAACAAAAACAAAAAACACAGAATACCCAATATCCTATAAATAAACAAATTAACAAATGGGAAAAAAACAAAACCATATATATACACACCACATTGTTACCTGAGGTGCTACATAGTAAGGAGTGAACTGTGGTGTCATCAGATCACCTTGGTCGATTTTGGCAAAACCAAAATCGCACAATTTTACAGGAGCGTCCTGGTAAGTGAAGTTGCAAAAGAGGGTAAATTAAACACAATAGTTAAAATCTATGATGCTGGTAAGTAAATAAACCACTTTGATCTCATGTTGAAAACTGTGCTTTCCAAGTCTAACAGCGAGTAACACTGGGAGAATAAAAAGGAGTATTACCAATGAATTATCCTTGAACAGTAGGTTCTCTGGCTTCAGATCTCGATGTGCAATATTTAGTGAGTGACAGTGTTCCAAAGCCTGGGCAATCTAAGAAGATAACAATATAGATAAAACACAGAATAATTGAAAACCTGAACAAACTTCATGCCAAAGCACTCCTCTATGGGGCTTTAAGCAGCTGTAATATGACATGATAATATAAATGATACTTTGACCAGCCCTTGTAATACGGGGCAAACCAGTACTGTAGTCAGAGGTGGGTAATCCAGGTCCAAAGAGTAAAACTGCCATGGTTCTCTAGTCCCTTCAAACCAGCAGTAGCAGGATACAGGTGGTTGCAATAAAATCCTGGGGAGGATTTTTACTCTTTGGACCTGGATTACCCACCTCTGACTGTAGTTAAATCAGTCTAGTCTCCAACTGCCAGTAGGCGACAACTTGTTAGAACAGAAAGTGAGCATTCAAATGTTGTATCACTTCACATCACAAAGCCTTCAATGTGTCTACTGAAAACACCATGTCTCCACATCAAGTCAAAATACAAAGTCTCTTCTTTGAAAACCTTTTTAAGATCAGGACACAACAGTGCATATAACAACAAAAAATTATGGTATTACTCCCTGAAATTTCGAGCACTTTAGCAATTTGATTAACATAACAGTTCTCTTTACTTCATATCATGGATCAGTGTCTCCCCATCCAATTTTGGCAAGTTTAACCACATATTGATAATAGTGGGCCTAACAGCAGTAGCCTAGTTTTACTGCAAAGGAATTTTAGCACAATGATTTGAAAAATGTCAAAAACAAATATGGAGACAGTCAAAAAAATGGCACTCATGTCTGGTGTAGATAGCTTATTTGATTACAATAGGACGGTTTTGGGTTCGTCATTGTTGTCAAACGCGTAACTTGCTGTTAAGACAGGGCAGTCCTTAAGTAACTGGATACTTATGTTGTCTACATACTGTTTAAAATGAGATAAAACTAGATGGTTAAAGGCCAGAAATCCAGGTTTAATAAAACCTGTACAGTAAATGGCTGCTTAAAGTTTGTACTTTACAGGAATTACTAGAGTTTAATATTTTCCTGGTGATGCTCAATCAAGCCTGCAATGCTTCAATCTCTGTATTTCAGCCATTTCTTCGTTCAGTGAGTGAAACGCATCAATAGGTTTTAAGATAAGATTAAAAAAGAACTTTATTTATCCCAAGGAAAATTCTTTTGCCATGAACATGCTCAGTGCAACAAGAGGAATACAGATAAGACAATAAAGAGTAGGGATGCACCGAAATTATTTTTTTGGACCGAAACCGAAAGAAATTATTATTATTAAATTATTAAAAGAATAAATCTGTTACAAAACTATGAAAATATTTATTTAGCA
>JBBIGA010147944.1:0-19111 GCA_037576975.1 Alestes dentex | reverse complement strand
TCTCTCTCTCTCTCTCTCTCTCTCTCTCTCTCACTCTCTCTCTCTCTCTCTCTCTCTCTCTCTCTCTCTCTCTCTCTTTCTCTCTCTCTCTCCACAGGTAAGTGTGCTGCTCTTTGCCTGACAGTATACCTGAGGTTTTGAATGATCATACAGGTGAGCTTCTGAGGAGATGCAGTAAGATCAGCCTTATCTCCATCACTCATTTGCATTCTTGTGCTCTATTATTCTGTCTGGCTTTGACTGGAACAGGGTGGAATTAGTAATTATGACTTATTTGACTGACCAAGTTTAGTATGTCTCCATGGCAACTTCAGACTTTGGCTTTAAATATGCATATGAGCGCACATGGTTGGAAAACGAGGCTACTGTGGAAGACCATTTCAAGTTTGTTGTGGCTGTGATGTCAAAACCATGATCATGTTTACATACAGGCTCTGCTTTAGAATGTAAAATCATACAAATGTTACAAGAAAGACGGTAGAAAGTGGGTCTTTGAGCTGGCCCAAATCTACTGGATAAAAGTCCTCGTACAGAATACAGCTGATGTGAGATCTTCAGGTTGACAAAAACAGGCAAGTTGTCATATAAACAAGAGATTCGTCTGGAGAATTGTGAATGTGAATGTAACGCATGATGAAACTGACTCATTAGGAGCTATTGCAAAAGAGCATAAAATCATTCAAACTGCTGGGCAGTCTGTGTTAATATTCATAAGGCGAGACCATCAGTCCTGTCAAACGCCAGCATGAATATTAATGAGAGGAATGTCTGCCTGTTGGTTCGTTGGAAATGTTTGATGTTAATATATTAAGTACAACATGAAGCAGGTTTGCAGTTAGATGTTAGATCAGTAATATTATTTTCATCGTATGTAGAATTAAAAATACATAAAGAAATAAATGAATAATTTTTTCTCTCAGGAAATCAACCATCCGTCCATTTTCGGAGGCGCTTATCCTAACCAGGCTTTGTGGGGGTGGGGGTTTTGGGAGGAGGGTGTGTAATGATGACACGAGAGAGGACAGAACAGTATTTATTATAAGAGGTGGGGTTCAAAGTGAAATACAAAGCAAGTTCAGTCGCTGGAAGACCATGACAAAATAGATGATCCAGTCTCGTAATCCATTAAACATTCCAGATCAGGCAAGCCGAAGGAGTAGCAGAAATGTGAAACAAAATATTTGATCCAAAAAGAACAAGAGCAATGTAAAAAGAACAAAAACATGATTATCATAGGCAAGGCTAAGGGCAGGAATCAACAATCGGCAACAAGAATATTAGAAAAGCATTAATACTGACCATTTGATACAATGTGAAATGTAACACTTTATAATGATAATTTCCATATTGAGTCCTTAAATAGTGGCACAACAGGAAGTCCTTAGTTAAGCTGGGTGGAAGGTCCATAGCTCCTCCAGCTGTGAGGAGGGTGAACTGCAGCTCAGGTAATCACAGAGTGCTGAAGCCTTACACGGGCAAAAGATGAGCTCCAGACCAACAATCTTTTGTAGTTCTGCATCATTGCATTTAAACACCAGTTGATACTCCAGTGATATGACTTGACTGTTTTGGGGCAAGGAATTGCCCCCTTTTTAAAGCAAATAGTTGTTTTGTACATTGACAAATCCCCATGTACAATTCTAAACCAGATATAGCCACTATAAGTGATTATACCTGGAACAGTGATTTTCTCCTTTTAAAATGAAACATTATGCTCTCTAGATATAGAGTCACTTGACATATGTGCATCCCCCTAGACACAGGGCTTTTTTGACATAGATACAGGTCAATTTAAACTGCTGGGTCATGTTATGCCATCATATTATGGAGAGTGTAAGAGTTAAGGTTCCGTCCTGGTCAGATGTGGGAAATTCGGGTCCAGAAAGTAAATACTCAACAGGAATGTTGCCTGGCTTTTCTAACTAAAGTCAAAGCAACAGCAGGAGATGTCCAGGCAGTCAGAGCAAACTAATAGGAAGGTGGTTTTCCTTTTCTGGATCTAGATTTTCCACCTCTGGTTTTGGCCGGTATCCGTTTAGGTGCGATAGTAGTAAAAACTAGTGGAGACTATAATTCTAGACGATGTACTGTATGTTTGTGTTTTGATAACTTACACATGCTGGACATAACACATGAGTTCAGCTGAGTAACACTCACAGCTGAAGGTCCTGGGATTGATTCCCAGTCACGGCAGCAGAGGGTCATTTCTGTGGAAAGTTTGCATGTTATCCTTGTGTCAGTGTGGTTTCTGTCGGGATCTCAGGTTTTTTCCCACAGTCCAAAGACATGCATGTCAGGTGGACTGGAGATCCCAAATTGTCCCCAGGTATGACTGTGTGTGAGTGTGTTGGACTGGGTTTCTCTGCCTTCCCCCCTATCAGCACTGGCATAGGCTGCTGCACCTCCTGGAAACCTGAATGAATGAGTTTGGATTCAACTGGATTTGTAGAAAGGGCCTATATCCCAAAACGTAGCACCTGCTTTTAGTAAGCTTGGTGGAAAAAACATATTTCACAAGGAGACTGCACCCATCCACAGGGAAGCAACTGTTGCCTGAGCACAGAATTAAAGTCTTTGCAAGCTTCTGTCGGCAACTGGTATTCCCTGCATCAGCAATCCCAAGAGATGCCATTATTTGAAAGGACAAAATGGCCCATCAGCTAGGCTTGAATCCGCTTTGTTTAGTTTTTTTTTTTTTTTTACTGAGCAGGTCTTATAAGAAAGCTTTTTGATTTTACCCATAAAGTTTTCATAAAGAAAGCATGAAATGTTGTCAAGGGAATGTAAACTTGTTAAGTTCTGGGCAAAGTACCAGTTGTCCATATGTTGTACACCACAGACTTGGCCTCCAAGGACATCCAGCGGTTCCTCGGCATAGTCCCAGAGCTTTAGATGCAGGTCAATAAAATTTTAAGATGCAGCATGCAGTTTCCATAAGTTATATGTCTGAGCTGGCACGTGCCAGCCGTAACCAATTTAAATAACAGGCATAACAAACAGAACAGACAAAACAATGATGGTTAAAAACTTACCTAACAGTGTCTGTCTTGTTAAATGTACCCAAGTAGACAATGAATTTTGGTAACTCTCTATAGTAAGCATAAGTAGAAATTAAAGCACTTTAATAAGTAAAAATTAAGCATAAGATGATAAATATACAGTAATAAATGAATTAACAGCATGAATTAAGAACCGTAAGGTTCAGTTATGCCGCAATAGCTAATGTATGTACCTATGAAAATGAAGATCCTGGAGGCAATATGTTGAGTTATCTGGAATTAATGGGTTAAATAAACATGTCATCACAAGATCAAAATCAAAATCATCACACAATCAAATATCTCATGCTTACAGTTCTCATTCCTGACCTTTTCACTTGTTTTAGTGATTTTTTTTTAATGTTTAAAACTAATTACACCTTATGCCTCACAAGCTCATACCTGGTACCTATTTCATCCTTTTTTTACCTCTGGAGTTGTAGAAGTTATGAAATGATTTATACGGACTTTTCAATGAGTGATTTTTTAGAAGCACTACAATTCTTAATTCATTACCTATTCAACACACAGAACAATTCTTCATGATAAACGTATAGAGTATGTAAAGTTGTCATTGCTCAGTCATTATTACTGAATAAATACTGATTATTTATAATACATTCATTGTGCCCCTGGAGGTAAAATGGTGAACTCCTGACGCGCATTTAAATAGAACAACTTGTTTAATATCCACCAATAATATAACGAAACAAAAAACAAGCTAACTGACCAAACTAGATGCATTATAGTGACATAAAATGACCAAGAGGTCAGTCAAATTGCAACTTAGGGGCCAAATTGACTACATCACAGCTAAAGGTTTAAGGTTTCTGAAGGTTGTGATTTTTCACCGGTGACCAGATCAAACATGCATGTGTACCATTTTCTGGACTTTTTAATGCACGGTGTAACCAGATAAATAATATGTAACCCATTTCGAACCCAATGTAAGCATGTTGGCTGAGAAAACAGAGAGGTGCAAATGCACCTCATAATTAAGAGACAGTATTCAGCAGAGATGTACAAATCTGGCTTGCTGAAAGACTGGTATTCTGGAACACATGGTTAGAAAAAGGCCATTGTGTGAGGAGAAAGTAGTCTTGTGGAAAGGCCATTAACAAGCAGCAGAGGGCTGGAGACCTCAAAACTTCAATATAAAGAACCACTTACATAGAACTGACCCACCAAAGCCATCCTACAAGTAAAAACAAACCATGGTACAAAGCACAGTACATTGGGAGTTTGGAGTTGTAGCCACTTGCAGTGAAGAGGACATAATAATGGCCTTATATGCAAGCAAAGAGCTTACCATTTCATTTGTCTAGAATGAACTGTCCAAAGATGTACTGGCTTTTTAAGGTCTGCAGATAACACAGTTTCTCCATGATTCAGCATTAGTATATATTAATAATAATATTAATATTAATATTTATAGTAACATTAATATCACAATGGTTTGTATGTTAAAGACTTGGCAGTATATCACTGTTCCATATTTCACAGCCTAATGTCTCCTTATTCCATTTGAAACACATCCAGGTTAATGAGAAGAGCTCTAGAGGCAACTCATATACATCCACACTATCATGAAATCAATCTAACTTTGGTTCTTTTGTGTGTCTTTTTCAGCAATTTCAAATACGCTCCCATTATGAAATGCAAATATTATTAGAATTTTTTTGTTGTTGCCTGAGGTTAGGATACTTGTCGTTGGACCAAGAGGTCACGGGTTCGAATCCTACCTTCAGCATAGCACCACTGGGTTCCCGAGCAAGACCCTTAACCCCAAATTACTCCAGGGAGACTGTCCCCTGTAGTTAAGGAACGGAAGTCACTTTGGATAAAAGTGTCTGCTAAATGCCGTAAAAGTAAATGGAGATACCATGGACGGAATGAGCAGCTAAATTCTGACTGTGGGACAATCTCTTTTCACTGAGAGAACATGGTGACTAAGACAAGCTTCTGAACTGACATAGAGCGCAGATTATGGGCATTAATACTGGTTTATGTTAGGGGTGTTGAAAAAGACCTGATGTGGCTACAGGAAATCAGCACACCTGATTTCACTTGGTTGCAGTCCATATACAGTTGATCAGATGTGCTCCCACTTGTTTCGAGAAAAGATCAGCAACCACACCAGCCCTTTGTGAATAAGATTTGACACCCCTGGTTTATATGAAATGTGTGTACGGTGTGTATATTAATTGTCTGCACGGTGGATACCTCCTGTTATGTCCTGACTAAGCACTACAAATTACAATATACTTAAAATGTGCTTAACCCTACCTTAATTTACCCCTGAAAATACACCAGTCCCCTTAATTTGAATTAAGTGGCCATTAATTTGATTTAAGGCTTGAGTGTGAAACCCCTTAATCTCAAATTTAAGGTGTTAATTCAAGAGGTTCTGTTATTTAAGGGGCAAATTTGAAAAAGTAAGGGGAAAATTCAGTAGTTTTACCCCTTACGCAGCCTAAATCTGTGCACTTTTTCCCTTAATTTTCCTTAATTTCCTGTATGGGGTTATATCCTGTATTTTAAGGGGTAAAATTAAGGCCTTTGGTTTCGTAGTGAAGGCAGGCAAGGGTCCTTCATTTGTGGAGTTTGCATGGTCTACCTGTTTCTACCAGGAGCTCCAGTTTCTGTTCTGCAGTCCAAAGACATGTATGTCGGGTGAATTATAGATACTAAGTTGCCTCTAGGTGTGTGTTTGTCTGTGTGTTTGGCCTGTGACTGGTGACCCGTCCAGAGTGTTTCTCTGCCTTTCACCTTGTGAGCGCTGGGATAGCCTCTAGCACTCCCCTTCCCCTGCTCCTGTGTCCCTGGTTAGGACAGGTAGCTCAGAAAAAGAATAAAATGAATAAGATTCTGAGCAACAAATGCTTAAATGCGTCACTATTCTCATGTAAAACCCTGTAACACCACTCACACTCCTAACAAAAATGGTTTCGAATAGCTCCAAAAATGGTTCTTTGACTATAGTAGATCCTCTTTCTGGTGCTTTATAAAGTCTTTTAAAAGGGTTCTCTTAAGAACAACCGCTTTATGACATCTTTTTCCATAAAAAAACAAACAAACAAACAAACAAAAAAAAACGGTTAACCAGGCATCTTCTATTCTGCTGGATTCCTGAGTATTTACAGTTCTATACAGAACCACTGCCTTTGCTGAAGAACCCACGAAGAACATTGGTGTACACTAGTTTACTATATCTCCTTTATCCACACTGAACACACTGCTGGCAGGGAAAAGCAATCTAAATCGTTCAGGCTTAGCTCAACTGCTCCAGGTCAATATGTTTGCTCTGCTGACTCACATGCTTCGTCATGTTTAATGGAAATCTGCAGAATGAAGTTCAGCTCTGGACAGAAGCTCTTTGATCACTGTTCAGTGGAGAGGCTCATGCTGTTCTTTATCATCCACAGCAGAACATTTCTGATGGCTTTTAAGTGTTGCAACAGCATATTGCAGAAGCAATGCACTATATACTCACACACACGCACACACACACACACACACAATTTTGGGCATTCCGTATATATAAGAGAGAAAGATGATTACATTAAATATGTCTTCATACAAATAAAAATATATTAATATCATATCATATTAATAATTCTAATCCTATTTTATTGATTTTCTATGCCTCCTTTATTTCTTTTATTACTTTTGTTCTTTTTTTATTTCCTACATATTTTATGCTTTATTTTTTTTATATATTCCTGTAAAGCACATTGAATGACCTTCGTGTATGATAATGGCCTATGTAAATAAACCTGACTTGACTTGACTTATAATTGTCTCTGTAATAAAATGCTCTGATTAATCTTATTTCAAATTATGTTACCTGTCAGTTATTTCAGATTTTATTTTTTTATTTTGACAACTCTAAAAGTAACATTATTGGGCTTTTAGAGCTTTTGTTGTAGGAGGCAGGTGGGTGGAGAAAGGAATGAAGTGTTCTTTATGAATGGCTCTTGTCTTTGTCATTATCTAGTCTGTGCTAAATTCACATTAAAAGTCATTTGATAGGTGATTTGACTGATGGGTTGGGAGTAAGTTTAAAAATGACTTCAAAACACTGCCTGGTTTCAGATGCCAGTGTTTCACTCTGAAATTTCTTTTGTTTTCCTCATCTGAAGGCAAACGATTCTAGAGTATATACATATAAATGTTAACTAGGAGTGGGTTATTCACTCTGTTTAGACAGTTATGGGTATGGCTTGTTCACTTGAACAAAATTTCAAGTTGGCTGCGATTTACATAGATGCACATGCATAGAGAAGTGTCTCATAACTCAGTATATTTCAATATCTGTCAATTCCCTTATACAATGATGTGCAAAAGATGTTGCAAACTCAACTTCATGTCAAAGGCACAGACAAATGGGCTGATCTGCTTTTATATTATATTGAATAATATTGTAATAAATTATCCATCTTTGAAACATGGACAATATGGTGGAACCTAAAGGCCCAGTACAAACTTTTTCAAAGCAAAATGTTGTGGTCAAGGGGACATTCGCTTCTATAGAAACTGAGCATTGAGATGCTGCAAACCTCACAAAAAATGGCAATAACACAATTTGACCAATAGCACAACCACTTCTGCCATTTTCCACCGCCTGGACAAAATGGTCCGGTAGTCTACAGAACCTGTTTTAAATTTGTGCTTGTACACATATGAAACAGGAGGTTGCATTGGTTCAACATATCTAAAGATCTGTTTTACAGAGCAAATCGGTAAGCTCTTGATAGTTGTATGTGAAAGCAAAAATGTTGGGCTTTATATCTAGTGAGCCAAGGTGAGTGGACAGTTTTACCCAGTTTGATTAACGGACACCCCTCTGAGTTATCTTTCAACTACAGCCTTTCTTTTTACCTGATTTAATTATGTATTCTTTAACCGTATGAGGTTTTGATTGGTCATCCCTGAGGACAGATGTCTAATCATGCCACATCAGGAGAGAATTCTCCTCGCTGTTAAACAGTATCCCTCGCGGATCGAATATTCAAACAAAATTCCTCACATCAATGTTTTGGAACTTCATTGCCGAACACAGGCTGGTTCTCAAATAGACTCGATAAGCACAATGCTCATTTATATGCTAATTCTCAAAGGCCACACATGGGGCATTATCTACTCTTCAGTAGATTTGCAGCTCTGCTGAGAGGAGTCTCAGAATCTAAAGCTGGGCTAGAACTGCAATTTCCACTATGCCGTATTACATGAAGCCACTGCATTGTAATACTGGGAGGCAAACAGGTCAAGCTTTAAACAAAGATAAATTCTAATTTGTGATATTTGTGATAATATTTGTTGTGAGACTTATGCTGTAAAGCAATGGTCCCAAGCCCTATTCCTGTCTTGTTTCTTCAGCCTTGCAAGGACTTCTGAAGAAGTTCACTAGCCAGAGCAGCTATTGCTGACTGTACCTGGGACTAGAACTCTCAGGGAGGCGGATCTTCAAGACCAGGGTGTTGGTGACCTCTGCTGTAGATCATTGCAAAATTAATGGATGTAAAATTTGACAAAATTTCCCAAAAGGGTGTTCTTCTGATAATGCTTTGTGAATATTTGAAAGGACTTAATCAATGACACGACTACAAAAAGAGAACATTTTGGGAAGATCATTTTTTTCTTAATCACTAAAAATTCTCAACTTCTCATTTTGAGACTTTTAAAAATGTTTTTGTTGTTTTAAGTAATTTGTCTACTGAATTGACAGATTTCCTTTCTTTCAAGACACGGAGATCATGTTGCTTGTTCGAAGAAACAACACAGTAAAAAAAACGCACATGATAAAAACTATTCAATGAGGTCACAATCAATGTGGCAATGTGAAACGCTGTGGATGGAATGAAACAGTAAACAAGTTTAACATTCTTACGTAATATCTTTTAAAAGTAAATGAATTTTAACTGTTAAAACTAACCTTTGCCTTAACCTTGATCCAAAATTAAAATCTTATCCTAATCCCAAACTGAAACCTACCCAGCTTCCCCAAATAGTTTATTAACAAAGAGTATCTTGAAGGGGCCATCAAAGTAATAAGAAAAAAAATAACATGATTTCAAAATGTTCTTTCAAAAATGTTTAAAAAAAAGAAAAAGAAGACATTTCTTCACATTACCTACAAGAGCTGTTTTCGTGTGAATCAGTCAGACCGGAAACCACCCTCCCATTTCCCTGGTAATGACTGACTGAGACCATGTGTGAACTGGAGAGACAAGAAGACTTCTGCCAGTGAGGGCTAAAGCTGAAATCCTCAGGCAGATTCAAGTAATAGTGAGAGAATAGTGTTTATAACCAGTTTATGAACCAGCTGCATGAGTGCATCATGCCCTGCCTCCTGCATGCACTAGCCATGCTCCGCCCCTCCACTAAGCCACTGTAACAGGTTGAAATATACTAACATATTATAATGAAATATGTTATATGCACTTATCTATATACTGAAATATGTTATGTATATATACAATACACTTATGTATTGTATAATTGCACAATAGATCTAGTTTGTATTGTAGTTTTCTTTTATTTGGCACACTGCTTGTGAGGGTCCTGGTAGCTCCTCCTCCTCCCCTTGCCTTATCAGTCTGTATCCCCCTCCCTCTTTTCTGTTTGATATCCTTTTGGATAGAGGTAGGTTGGGTGATATTAGCTAAAAATCAGTCTGAGAAATATTAATATTCAAAAGTGTCATCCATAAGTTGTTTTGCTCTCATCTTATTTATATTTATTTGACATACAGTATTTATTTATTTTTTTGTCATTTTTGTGATTTGAGTTTTTTGTCTTTCTGTCCCACCACATGTGGAGGTCTAGCCTCACAGTGAATTCCAGCTATGTTTGCCTAGGCTAGCTTAACTAGCTGTGATACTATGTTTGTTTTGCCTGTTTGATATCCTTTTGGATAGAGAGAGAGAGAGAGAGAGAGAGAGAGAGAGAGAGAAAATAAAACTTCAACACAGCAGTATTCGTTTTGGGTCATTTCTCACAACACCACGCGGAAGTTAATCCCCGGTTACACCACACCAAGAATTTCAAGTTAGCAAGTATGCTTTGACACTGAAAATCTACAGCTGTGTGAAAGGCCACCTCCAGACAGGATTCAGTGTCTAAAATTAAAGTAAAGTGTCGCCTTACAGTCACGCATGAACACACCACAGCACACAGTGTGAACAATGTGAAATTCTTTCTCTGCATTTAACCTGTTCACCAAGTGAAGCAGGGGGCTGCCACCAATGAGGGGCACCCGGGGAGCAGTGTGTGGGGATGGTACCTTGCTCAAGAGTACCTCAATGAAGACACTAGCAGTTGGTATTCGAACCCACAACCTTCTGATTGCAGGGGCAACTCCCTAACCACTAGGCCACCAGCTGCCCTGGTATTAGAAATATGAGAAAACAACTCTGTTTAATTTATGGGCTAGTGTTTACATTATGTCACTTGCAAAGATATCAAGATATCATTTTTGGACTGCTTTGATATTTCTGAATTTTTTAATACAATTAATTAATAGACATCCCAAAAATGTAATGAAGGGTTCTAGACATCAACTTCATAGTTAATTTCCAAGTCATTTGCTCATTGCCGGAATTTCAATGAGCTAGAAAAATGTCCCTGCCTTTTTATACAAATGAAATCATTACAAAGGCTACAACCGTCACCTGACCTGTTTAACCTTGCCTGGCAGAATCACAGAGGATCCTGAGGACTGGAGAAGAATACCTACCAGAACACACAAAATAATGTTGTTGTTGGTTTTTTTTTTTTTGTTTTTGGTTTTTTTTGTTGTTTTTTTTTTAGCATTTTAGTATTTCACTGTTCATTTCGCCATTGGAAAACCATGCTCATGTGCAGGAAAAAGCTGCAAGGTCAAATTTAAGAGTGTAATGTAAGCTTTTTCACCTTTTTCAGTAGACTGCCATCTCCTGGGTTTGCTGTATGCCCTAACTTACCCTGAACCATTCAAGCTTCTTACATAAAGCTCATTGTTAACCCACAAGCTTCCGAATCTGCCAGCTGGAAAACACACTCCTATTTCACATCTGATCCCTGGGAATATAATGGTTTTATTGAGAATACCCTACTCTGCTGGAGGCCAGCTGGAGTGTGATAGATAAAGTTGGAATTGAGCTGACTGCAGTAGTGGTTACTCTTCTGTCTGGACAGAGAACAGACCATATGTGCTTGCTGGGGGTAAACTAAAATGGTAAACTGTGTGAGACAAGGCAACTTGGGTTTTCTTGAGTTTAGGAAAATGCTAACAAACAAGGAGGGTACGTACAGTTGAGCCCAAACATTTAGAGAAATTAAATTTCACAAAGTTTACTGCTTTAGTTTTTATGATGGGAATTTGCATATCCTCCAGAATGTTATGAAGAGTGATCAGATGAATTGCAATGAATTGCAAAGTCCCTCATTGCCATGAAAATGTACCCCTTTACCTTGCATTTCAGCCCTGCCACAAAAGGACCTGCTGACATAATTTCAGTGGTCCTCTCGTTAACACAGGTGAGAGTGTTGATGAGGACAAGGCTGAAAATTACTCTGTCAAGCTAACTGAGTTAGAACTGCAGGCTGGATCCTTTAAAAGGAGGCTGGTGCTTGAAATCATTGTTCTTCCTTTGTTAACCATGGTTACCTGCAAGGAAACACAAGCAGTCATCATTGCTTTGCATAAAAAGGGCTTCACAGGCAAGGATTTTGCTGCTAGTAAGATTGCATCTATGTCAACCATTTATCGGATCATCAAGAACTTCAAGAAGAGAGGATCAATTGTTGTGAATTAGGCTTCAGGGCACCCAAGAAAGTCCGGGAAGCGACAGGACCGTCGCCTAAAGGTGATTCAGCTGTGGGATCGAGGCACCACCAGTGCAGAGCTCAGGAATGGCAGCAGGCAGGTGTGAGTGCATCTGCACGCACAGTGCGGCGAAGACTTTTAAAGGATGGTCTGATGGTAAGAAGGGCAGCAGAGGAGCCACTTCTCGCCAAGAAAAACATAAAGGACAGACTGATATTCTGCAAAAAGTGCAGGGATTGGACTGCTGAGGACTGGGGTAAAGTAATTTTCTCTGATGAGGCCCCTATCTGAGTGTTTGGGGCACCCAGAAAAGTGACTTTCTGCAGAAGAAAACATAGAGTGCTACCATCAGTCCTGTGTCACCCCAACAGTAAAGCATCCTGAAACCATTCATGCATTCATGTGTGGGGTTGCCTCTCATCCAAGGGAGTGGGCGCACTCACAATTTTGAATAAAGGATGGTACCAAAACATCTGAGATCCTTCAACTTCTCCCAACCATCCAAGAACAGTTTGGTGAAGAACATTACCTTTTCCAGCATGATGGAGCAGCGTGCCATACTGTCCGGCAGTTGTAACAATCGTGCTAGGTCAGCAGTGTTCCTTTATATTAAAAATTCCATTCCATTAAAATATTCCAATTAATGCAAGCATAAGTTTGATCTGGGTCAGGAAAATAAGCCTTCTATAGATTCACCAAATTAGATTTCTAACGTCCTCCAAACACATAAAATTGTACTACAATGTGTGGGCATTTTTTGAAAAAGACATAGTGTCCACTTTGTCTCAAAGAAGCATATAACCATTAGTTGCCCATTAGTATCAGGTATGGTACCCTCCAAAATGACCTACCCTGGGCCTGACTTTGAAAGAAAGAAGGGAAAAAGCTGTCTATTGTCAACTTATGTTGAAATCACATGGGGCATCTTGGATCTGTACAATTTTCTTGAAATGGGATATGAATTCCAAGGCCTCATTTAAAATGGGTCACCTTTCACCCTTGCCCTATTCACCTGTTCCACCTGTAGTACAAAATCAGGGGAGACAAAAAATTGATTTGCCATGAAAACTCGGTCTGTCTTCTGACTGGTGAGGCACAGGATGCATTCTATCATTTCCTAGAGGTGCAGCCTCTTGGGAATGACCTTGGCTTCTCTCCAGCTTGAGGTGCCAAAAGAGCGATACAGCTTGTTAATTCATGGACAGATTGTCCTGCAGACTTACCAGACCAGTAAGCACTAGTTCCACCAAACTGCCCTAAAGTTATGTGCTGATTACTGGCTTTTTTGGATTTCTCTGCCAAGAACCTATCCCAGCAGTGGCTATAATGCTCCAAAAACTGGCCCACAAGTAAGATAAACTATACTACAGTAATTAATTGAGCCAACAAAAAAGAAGATATTTTTGACATTAGGACCTCATAACATCACATTTAGGCTACTAACCAAAGTCCCTTCTGTACTGCATAATTAATCACACATTGAAATGCTCCAGTGAACAGCTGCATTTTCATTAGTGTTCAGTTATTCTTTCTAATGTCTGCTTGTGTTTTTATTTCCCTACTCCTACTCTGTTCCCTAAACATTCTTCCTGTATTAATGCTGAATTCTGGTGGAAAAGCACCCAACTTTACAACTCTCATGATGTAGATGTTTAATTACCCTTATGTCAGGGGCACCTAAATCCGGTCCTGGAGGGCTGGTGTCCAGCACAGTTTGGTAGTCCCCCTCCTCAAACACGCTCAGGGCAGGCTTCTGCCTGTTTTAAGGCAAACTGGATCTGATTAGGCTGACTGGGTCAAACACTGACCAGTGAGAAAGGTCCTTACAATCCCAAAGCCCTCTGTAAGATGCAAGATATTTTTATTACATTTCAGTCTTTTAAATTAATTAATGAATGCATGAAAAACCAAATTAATGTAATGAATAATTAATTTATTGATTAATACATTTTAAAGTTGCTAAGCTTTCTGATAGTGATCTTTGATTTTGGTGAACTTTCAGATGGTTTACATGATCTCTGATTGTGAGTTTTTTGTAGTTTTTGCAGGTTGATAATGTTTCTGGTCACTGGAAAAAGTTTTTGCAGGTTGGTGAAGTTTCAGGAGGTTGGCAAATTTTCTGTTGTCTTGTTTCTGTTTTTGCAACTTCTTGCAATTTCTGAAGCAGTTTCTATACGTTGGCGACATTTCTGATGTTTGGTAGAGTTTCTGCAGGTTGGTGAAGTTGTTCATGGTTACTTCTGCAGGGTGATCATCTCCACATATCCTCCTTTCTCAATTTTGTGGATATAGGACCGTTAAGTACGCTGAAAGCAGCCATTTAGTGCTAGATCTTCTGGACGACCTGTATCAACACTGGATAAGTTTCATAATGATTAATGACAGCCATCATTTTGTCGCTTTCCTACAGAACATTAAACCTTGACTAGAAGAGTGAGTAAGGTTCTAATTCATATATTTATTTATAATTTGTAACACATAAGTCATGAGCTGCTCAGCATTGCAATAGTGTGCCAACTACACTACACAAAAGAGATTTATTATTTCATTATACTCTACAACAGAATAAAAATCAAGGATTCTGGATAATATTGTAGACCTTGATCTCCTTAGGGCTCATTTCTCAGACTCTTTAGTTAGTATGACCCTGTGTTGACTGATAGTAATACTGAAGATTTTTAGCATGTCACCTTAAAGAAAACAATGCAGAATTTCAGAAAAAGTAGAAGGAATTGGGCAGGACATGTCATAGAGACCAAAAGAGCTAGTTGCTGGATAGCAATGGATTTAGCAAAGGCATGGGTTCCTCCTAAATCAATCCCATGACTTCATTATCCCTACCTTCACCAGAGCTCTTCTAAGTCCTGTTTTAGGTCTCATTTAATCCAGTCTCCACATTTCAGGATGGCAGCATTCATTTCATGTATGACTGGCTTTAAGGACAGTGCTTTTCTTGCATGTGGTATATCTCCCACCTGTTTGGTATGGAGACAGCATCGAGGGTTTAAATTGCCGTTGCTCTTTTCCGCGCTGCCTGCAGACCAAGCAAATATCCGTAAATCAAGGTCATGTTGCTCTACGATTGTTCTTTCATGACCTGACGGTCTGCTTCAACCTAGAATCATTTACATGTTGTACTGTGTCTTGTTTAAAAATAATTTGTGTTTTGCCTGTAAAAATGTGATATATATTGGAATAAATGCAATACCCTTGATTCTGGTGAATACAGGTTGTCCTCTGTTGCATGGATTCATCACATTCTAGCACAAGCCCGCTTGATTAAACATGAAAGAGTATCAACTAGCCAAAACAAGTGATGGATGCTGACGACAAATAATACTGGGACAGCTTTGGTTAAAGTTATAGTAACACTTTCTTTCACAGTCCCTGAATGTGAGATACCGACTCCAAAGCACTAGATCATTCTTTTGAGTCATATGATGGTACATTCCATAATTATTTCAGGTAAAATGGTGGTACAATACCCAGCATTCTAACTAAATGACATTGCAATTTAGTTCCATGTTCCATGTACTTAGCTAATAAATACTACTTTAAAATACATTATATATTTATAATTAGTTGAGTTAACAAGGTGGTAATTATAAACAATCATACTCTAAATTTCTAATATATCATGTTTAAGCAGGAAAGTAAATCAGAAAAAGTAGTATATTGGGTAGCAGGTGGGTAAAAGGAGCAAAATTACAGTACAAAAAGTCCTATAGTCCTACAGAGTATGCACTGTGAAAGAAAGCAATTACTCCTACTGTGATGTTACAGACTCATCACTTTCCTGCTAAAATTTTATAGTAAAAATCCTGTGTCTTTCTACTGCCTACACCATCATTCTGTATAACTGTCCAGTCCCTGAGCGCTGTGTTCCTGGCTGCCCGCTGCTTCACTTGGTGAATGGTTTAAATACAGAGGAAGAATTTCATGCTGTGGTGTGTTCACGTATGACAGAATGGTCACTTTACACTTTTTACTTGACCCTTTCTGAGATTTCACAATATGCTTTAGCTACTTTATACCCACAACCTGTTAAGTATTTCATTATAATTTCACACCAGAGAAATGACCCATTACTTTGGAGCTGGTACCACACACTTGCCCAGCAGATGTATTCCATTGTAGTTTAGTTTAGCTGCCTTGACATTCATCACCTCAAAATAAGCACTTTATAGTAGGTAACTCAGATTTACCCAGAGAATACTTACAACTTAGGGGTTTGTAAAAGAAAGTGGTTTTGTTTTCCATCAGTGATTGTGTGCCATAATCAGTCATTTCAGAAATCGTCTGCCTCAAGCATTAAGCACTGTTGTAAGAATACACACCCAAGCTTTTCTGTACTTATTTGAAGTGGTTGAGTACATGGCCATTCAGCGGTAAATTAGCAATTCTGACTCTCTGAAAGTTCAGGGAATTACCAACAGTCCTTCAATATCCCTACCCTTCTCATTTAGCTACTTTCTGTTTGAAGTGAACATCTTTCAGGTGCACTGAGCTTTGCACTGAACGTTGTCTTGTCTTGTCTCATTTAGTTGTATTGTTCTGCTCTTGTGTTGCACCATGGTCCTGGAGGAACGTTGTTTCGTCTTTACCATGTACTGTGTGTATATGGTAGAAATGACAATAAAACCTACTTGACTTGACTTGACTTCATAAGCACAGCTTATTATTCCTTATTTCACATTTCATCATCTGCCTTGGATAATAACCTTCAATAAAATGCTTGCATTCGGTTAAATTAAAGCTTCTGGATTTATTGCATTTCATTTCAAGTGATGATTAATTTGATAGTCAGCGCATTTCTTCTTGCATCATCTCATTTTAATAAACGTTTTCTGTCAAAATAAATATATCTTCTTGATTCATTTGCATTATATAACTGACTTTCCTAATAAAAATCATCAATACCATCTGATTACCTTTCAGAATACACGCACAATGATATCTTTAGGTTTTTCAAAGCTGCATAGAAACAGGTAATGGGAATGATGTATGAAGCTGTTCCACAGCTTATTCATGACTCTGCCGTATGACATTGAAAGAGGAGGGGATTTGGGTGCAATTGATTGTCACTGGTTTTGTAACATAAAAAGAACCTTTTTCCTGACCGGTTTTGTGTGTAAGTCAGTGAATTCATCCATGAACCATACTGCCAAAAATAAATGGGCAGCTAATGTTGTCCCAAATGGGACACTCTGTGTTAGTTATCCCTACCTTCCCTTAGTGTCATGTGTTGCTGAAACATTAGAGGCATAGGAATGTGTTCCTTTGTATCTCTAAAATGTCTTTGTATTTGGAAAAATATTACTCTGGAACTTGCCCAAACCCTGGAAAAACATCCTCAGCCCATTATTCCTCCACCAAACTTTACTGTTGCCACTATGCATTTCGATAGGTAGAGATCTCCTGGCATCTGCCAAACAGAGGTTCGTTCATCAGACTGCCAGATAGCGAAGCACGACTCATCTGTCTACAGAACGTTTCCACGTCTCTAGAGTCCAATGGCTGGACTACCACTTGGCATTGCACATAGAGAGCTTTGCTGATTTTGCAATGTTACTCTTCCATTTCAAAAGAAAAGCTCTTAAAGGTGACTAAGCTAAAGTGCAGCCTTCACATAGCAAGGTTAGTTGTAAAGCAGTGTTCAGCAGATCTTCTAATTAAAGAAACCAGCGAAGAGATGACACCCATCTTTATATTCAAGCTGTTTTAGGATTTTAGGGTGAACCCTCAAGCCTCTCCATTTCAGAAGCCCTTTGTGGATTCTCTGTGATTCTGTGTCGGGCCTGGTTTGATGTCCTGTGACTGATGTAAATGGGCAATGTGTTTGTCGAGTTTACTTTGATGTCAATATGGTGTGTTATTTGCATCTCTTTTACCGCTTTCTGTGTGTTTGTAATACAAGTCTGAAAGCTCATGCTAGACCTTAGATCTGTCCCCATTTTCATCAGACTAAGAAAGATGAGGGGCTGACGGAAACTTCAACTGCCCTGTCCTGAAAAGAAATACTCTGCTCTGCAGCTCAGACTGCTGTACACTGTTTTAGTTAAAATGCTTGGAAGATGAAATGTTAGAATGAAAAATGTATTACTCTAAACATTTTTAATTCCCAAATTATTCACTCTTTGCCATTGCACAGCCTACAAACACACACATCCAATACACCATGGTAGTTTCTCTTATGTGCGATAAATATTACTTGAGTGCAATTTTTCTGATGCAACACATGCAATTTTTTGGGTGGAACTATTACTACTGGGCAAAATGTGCAGTTTTTCTTGTTACTGACAATGTCACTCCAATGAGCACCTGTATGTGTGTGTGTGTGTGTGTGTGTGTGTGTGTGTGTGTGTAATGTGAATCAGCCTCTTTGTTGTTTTGAAACATTGTGTTAAATAGATTTGAGGTGTTATCTTTGCAGGGCTAATCACGCTACAATTCCTGTTGTTATTCAGCTAATTTCTCTTATGGAATTATAGATTATACAGATGCACTAAGAGTTGGCCATAGAAAAATGGTATGTAGAGTTGGAATATGATGCCCTGTTTTATAAAAGAAGCTTTATGCTGCCCTTATTGTACTCCAAGAGATTCTAGTTATTTTTTGCCTTGATTAGATCAGGATCTTTAACACACAATAATGGCATTGCAAAATCACATTATTACAGAGGAAGAAAGGACTAAAAGCCATATGACTCAGGCCAGATTACGATTTGCCTCAATTCATGTTATGATTTGTTGTTATTCTTTACAGCGAACAGACTTTTTATTGCAGTTAATTTGGTATTTTTTCCCAGCATGTTAAAAGTATAAAATATGGCGTGTGCAAAAGTTAGGCACATTTTATATTTTTGTGGGTTTTTCTTCTTATATTTTAATTAGCAAATACATAGAAATTGTGCAGGAATCGATTTTTGTTTCAGAAAAACTGAATACAGTTTTTTTTCTTTTACAAGAAAAAAAAAAAAATTTACAGTATGTAAACTTACAAAAAATGAACACTCTATAATTTATCAGGTAGTTTCATTTTTATGGAGAGAGGCAGAAGATCAACCAAAAATCAAGAAAAACATGTTACATAAAAGTTATAAATTGTTTTGCATTTCACTGAGTAAAATAAGTATTTGATACCCAAGCAAAACATGACTTAGTGCTGGGTGGAGAAACCCTTGTTGCCAAGCACAGCAGTGACGTTTCTTGTAGTCGGTCACCAGGTTTGCACACATCTCAGGAGGGATTTTGGCCCACTCCTC
>JBBIGA010147937.1:0-19112 GCA_037576975.1 Alestes dentex | reverse complement strand
ATGTGAGTGAGTGAGTGTGTGTGTGTGTGTGTGTGTGTGTGTGTGTGTGTGTGTGTGTGTGTGTGTGTGTGTGTGTGAATGTGTTTGTGTATCTGCCCTGCAATGAACTGGCAGCCTGTCCAGGGTTTTTTCTCCTCTTCTGACCTCTGGACTAAGCTTCATCACTGTCCCTGTGTTTAGGATGAGCAGCTCAGAAAAGGAATGTACAGATGACTTAATGAATGAAAGCTCTTCCGCCCTCTAGTGGTTCTAGAAACGTTTCTGATGGAGAAACAGATGGACTGTACATAAACAACAGAAGGAAGACCAGAGAATTGAAACGACAAACAAGGAAGCTGTCAGAGCTCTTTCACTACAAGACAAAGCCAAGACAAAGTGTCAGAAAACTGGTCAGTTTTCATGGAGTTTCAGAATAAAATTGTCTGGACTTTGTAGTAAATCAGAAGGAAAAAAAAAAAAACAGCACTAACCAACAAGAAAAAAAGGCTCCTGACTTCATGATGAGATCACATATGTATACATACACCTATATATCAAAGTTAGTCAACAACTAGCGACCCACCCCAGCACATGCATGAACTATACCACACTCTTCCTAACATCCAGCTCTAGTGCTTATACAGTTTTTCTTCATTCACATTTTTCATTAATTTATTTTCTGTAACTGCTTAATCCTTACTAGGGTCTCGGGTACCAGGGGTCGCCAGGTATCCCGGGGTCCACAGGCACAAGGCAGGGACTCACTCTGGGCAGGGTGCCAAGCCCACTACAAGACACACACACACAATTCACGCACACACACACAGCCAATTTAGAATCCCCAGTTCACCTGACGCGCATGTCTTTAGACTGTGGGAGAAACCAGAGACCCCGGAGGAAACCCACACCCCCACAAGGACAACATGCAAACTCCACACGCACAAGACCAGGACCCTGATTCAAACCCCCAACCCTGGAGATGCGAGGCAACAGTGCAACCCACTGCACCACCTTGGGGCCTCGTTCACATTTTGTTCAATTTATCATGAGTATTTATCATGTGTACTGACTTGTGAACTCATGAATTGGGTCAAATCATTGGGTTGTATTGTTGTGTTCCTAAAAATTATATTGAGATAACAATCTGAGTGAAAAGTAGAATCTTAAACAGAATTTCTGAATTTCTTTGATATCCTCCTTTTGCTTTAACGACAGCGCACATTTTAGCTGGGGTAGAGTTGTTAGTGCGAAAGCCTCTAATTAGTAGATCAGTTCCTCCTGAGAGTCGGAAGGGATAATGAACACACACACACACACACACACACAGAGGATATATTATTATAAAACCTACTAATGCCCAATCATGTATGCATATGTGTCACACATGTGTTTGTGTGTGTGTGTGTGAGTGTGTGTGTGTGTGTTTGTATGTGTGTTTGGTTTTTTTTTTCTCTTTGACAGGGTTTGTTAATAATAATAATAATAATAATAATAATAATAATAATAATAATAATAATAATAATAATAATCGTAATAATAATAATACATTTTATTTATAGAGCCATTTTAAAAGAACTTAAAAACGCTTTACATAAAATTGAAGAAAATGTTAAGGTGTGTAACTGAGTTAGCAGTAACTTGGTTGAAAGTAGATGTTGATTTAAGTTTAGCTTTACACGTATGAAGAACAGATGTGGACGACTTAAGCACTGATGTACGTCGCTCTGGATAAGAACGTCTGCTAAATGCCGTAAACATAAACGAAAATGAAAACGTGTGTGTGCATGTGTATGAGTATGTGTGTGTTTGTGTGTGTTAGTGTTAGTGTTTTGTTGTATATGTGGGTGTGTGTGAGTGTGTGTGTGTGTGTGTGTGTGTGTGTGTGTTTGTATGTGTGTGGGTGTCTGTGTGTGTGTCTGTGTGTGTTAGTGTGTGTTTTTATATGTGAGTGAGTGCGTGTGTGTTTGTGCATGTGTGAGTGTGTCTGTTTGTGTGTGTATTTGCTTGTGCATGTGTGAGTGTGTCCATGTAAAAAAGATGGTTTGCTTTTCGCATCGACATGTTAGTTGGATCAGTGATGATGAGCCAGTCTCACACCGACAGGCTTTGTGGGAGCCTTTTGTGCTCGCAGGGGTTTGCTGGGGATTTCTGAACCCCTGCACCCCACCTAATGCGACCTGTGCACAGGGGGCTCAACTCATGCCATAAGACACTTCACTCGCCATGCTGCCGTGCGTCGCGACTGGCAGCATATGGACCGAAACCAACGATGCGTGGCACATCGGCATGTTTGTAGGCCCATAGAAAGGTTTAATTAGCCATTGCTTCCCCACCAGTGACTCATTTCTCAGCAACTAATTATGTGTGCTGCTTTACTACCCATTGCTTTAATCCGAGTCCGTCCAAGTGGAAAGCGCTTGCGTTGTAGTTCCTCGAACTTGCAAGAGTTGCAGGTAGATTGATGTCATTTACTGGTGGCCTTTCATGTGTATATACAGAGTGTGGGAGGACTCATTACTTCTCAGTTGCTTCACATAGGTGACAAGTCAATAATGAATAAACGGAAGCAATGACATTGATATTTGGGTGTCGCATATAGTGGATGATCCTTACTGGATTGTTGGTCAAGCCATTTACCTTTAATCAGCAGTGAAATATCTTATGCGGCTTAGTAGTGATGGATTGGTTCTAAACTCAAACCATCCGTGGTTCAGCAGTCTCCGGGTCAGCTAACGGGGCATGAGAGCTGCTGATTTTTATTTTCGCACTTAAAGGACCGTAACTACATGGGTGCATAATGTTTTAAGCGATTTTGTAAGTTCAAGTCACTTTGAGCCACTAGATTACAGTCGAGATTAAATGTGCTCAAGCCACATCTGGTTGAAGTGACTGAGGGGCGTCGAATGTTTTGATACAATAAAACAGCAGGTTATAAGATGGGAAAGTGGGGAATTTGCATTGTTAAAGCAACAAAGTGGGCAGAACAAGAGAAGAAAGCAGAACCAGAATAGAATCGAACTGTACAATAAAACAGTATAATATAAAAAGTACACTATACAAATAATATAAAAATATAAATATAGATGTTTGTGTGTATGCATATGAATATCGACCTATCTGTCTATTTATCTATCTCTCTTTCTTTTTTATTTATTTACTTATTTATTTATTTATGTATTTATTTATTCATTTGTTTGTTTGTTTGTTTGTTTACACGTATACATGTACACCGCAGCACTATGTATTTATGTACATACAAATATATACATCCTGTATACATCCTGCTTTGCTTCTTTCTGCATCTTTTTAAACCAGAATCAGAAAATCTGATTGATCCCGCAGGAAGCTGCTCATGTTGTGACTGCACAGAATCACAGAGACACAGAGACAAGATCAATACAAAATACACAGTCTAAACAAATCCAATAAGAATTCTGCAGAAAACACTCAGTATGAGATACACCAGTCTATATACACAAAAACTATAGATAAGCAACAGTTAAGTGACGTACTCATAACACAAGCAGTGGTTAAGAGTCTGTTACTGCAGGTAATAGAGATCAGTAGTAGATAAATAGAGATGGAAGCAGATAGTGGCATTTTGACTAGAAGTGAACTACCTGACCTTTTTCATGACTTTGTGCAACATGGCTGTTATATCAAATTGGAAAATTGCTGCTCTGACCGACCAGGTCATAACTGGAATGGATTCAGAACATTCATTAATTTAACCTTCTGAAAAGCTAAATAACAACGGCAACACAAGATTACTCATTCAAAATCAAATAATAGCTTTATTGCACAGCAGTGCCAGAGCCGCATTAAACCTGAGTGTTCACACGCAGTTTAGAAAATCTGAGCACTTGGATCGTGGCCAACTGCAGGTCTCTGAAAAAAATCTGCTGAAATCCAGAAATATTGACTGACAACGCTAGGTTTATAAATTAAAAAACATGGTCAGATTGATTTGTTTGTCTTTTTGCTCATGCACTCTCTCTCTCTCTCTCTCTCTCTCCCTTGCTCCTTCTCCCTTCCTATCTCTCTCTCTCTCTCGTTTCTTTCTTTCTCTCTCATCCTTTCTTTATGCCTTCTCTTTTTCTTTTGCCTCTCTAACTCTTTCCCCTTCTTGCTTTTTCCCTTTCTCATTCTCTCCCGCTTTCTCTCTCACCCACATTTCTTTCTTTATCCCCTCCCTCAACTAAAGTCTAAACTATCTAACAAGCCAAGCCAGGAGAAAAATAAACCACTCCAAGTTCTGTTTTACTTTTCCTCATGTAAGAGTAAATGGATGGAGAAGAGCAGCAGCAGTTGGTGTGAGAGAGGAAGATGCAGAGGACAGAAGGAAATGGAGACGGTTGATCTGCTGTGGAGAACCCTAATCAGGAGCAGCTGAAAGTAGAAGAAGAAGAAGAAGAAGAAGAAGAAGAAGAAGAAGAAGACTCATGTAAGAGTAAATAACATATTCCACAAGATTTTGAAATTTCATTCTGTAGAGCATTTATGAGGTAAGGAACTGATGCCGTACGAGAAGGCCTAGTCCTGAAGACTCATCTGTTCAGAGATCTCCTCTCCTAATCTTCTTGCATTAGTTTCTTCTTGCATTAATTCTCTCCTCTGGTTCTCATACTGACCTGAAACTTGAATGTGTCCTCATACTCTTAGTCAATTTGTATAAAAGCGTCTGAAAGATGATTCTAATGTACTGTCATGTAATGACTCGCAGTCTCCATTCCAGTTCATCCCAAAGGTGTTGGATGGAGCTTGGTTGGTTCACTGGGGGGCACAGTCTTGCTGGAATAGAAAAGGACCTTCCATAAACTGTGTCCACAAAGTTGGAAGTAGGGTGTTGGTCTGCTGGAGCATGAAGATTGACCTTCACTGGAAGTAAGGGACCAAGCCCAAACCCTGGAAAACAGGTGTGTCCCAGTACTTTTGTCCATATAGTGTGACATAATTGGTCTTCTGTCTCTCCCTTCAACACTGGGTGCAGTGTTAGCTAGCACAGGTGTCTGTTAACTGAGGTACAGATTGGCAGAAATTCGGAAAAGATGATTGGTCATCCTAGCTACTGGGAGGAGCTGTACATAATTGGGGCAAAAATTGATGGAAAAAAAAACTATAATCTATTTAAACATATGAGGTGTCCCTCTCTAATTAAAGTATTACGAACATGCAGTTCGTTACGAGCATGAACAGCCTTTTGGGAACATATTAGTCAGCCAAACCGTCTGCTGAAAACAACCTTAAAACTGTGGGGCTTAATTACGCTTGCAAAAGGATATTCATCGTATTTGGCATTTGCCTCACAACAGAATCGATTATCATGATGAAAATGAAAAGCGCAGCTTCTCTAAATGTTAATAATGTTGGTCTTAAGCAATGAGGACGACGGAACCTTAATATTCATTAAATAAGTCAGTGTGAATGAGCCTGGCTTTAGATGTGTTCCTAACAAAAGACTGCAGATGAATGGCCAAATTAGTTAATTAGAGCGTCGAGTCTGCTCGTAAAGATGAATGTCACTTTTTCCATTATCAAGGCTTCGTTTAATGTAGTGTATGGCCATGCGTGTGAAAGTGAGAGGGAACAGAGAATGAAGAAGTACAGACAGAGCTCTGTGTGTGTGACTGTGTGTGTGTGTGAGAGAGTGTGTGTGTGTGAGAGTGTGTGTGTGTGTGTGTGTGTGTGTGTGTGTGTACATATATACATATAACTGGGCGAATAAGAGTTGTGAATGCATTGCTGTGCTTCCTCTTAACAAATGTCACAGAGTGTGAGTGACAATCCAATTCAGGGTCAGTAATAGAAACACAACTCTCTGTGGATAGCGTCACGCTAATGAGATCGATTGTTATCCATTTTAATTGTTTTCTACCAGCAGTGGCCTCCCAGGCAGCCCGCAGTGCCAAAGACGTTAATTGCCAAAGAGGGAGAAAGTCAAAGCAAAGAAAATCTGCATGAAAGACGCAGCCCAGCATCAAACAAACAACGCATCCTCCCACACAGTCAGACAAATGTCAGCTAATGAGCAGCATATCTTTTTCCTCCCTCAATGTAATGAAGTGGATTCTGCAGCGCGGTACGCCAGCCCTGCTCACAAACCTGTGAAATATGGCTGAGACAGATTTGAGCGTGTCAGGACATTCCGTCCTTTTTCCAATTAAAAGCCACAATCTCCTAATGAAATGAAGTATTAGGGTTAGGGTTAGGGTTCAGGCTCTGGCTGTTTGGCTGTTTGGCTGCTGACTTCACGTTTTTGTTTTTATTATGCTCTGAAAAAATCTTTAAGATCTAAAGGATAAGACAACTGAGCAAATTTAGAGCCACTCTGACCAAAATTCAAAATGTAACCATCACTACATGTGTGGGCAACATGCTCAATAATCAGTCAGATTTTCCATCTAAAACACAGGCGACCCCCTTCTGACGATGCATCTTGAAGGTGTGAGGAACTGGTCCATGAATTTTGAGCTGTTTTGGGTTTTTTTTAATGAGCCGATGAATGCAAAAGGTAAGAAAAAGCTATTGCACCTGCTAGGGAGCTAAAACTTATTGCCACCGTATACAGCTCCAGAAAAAAAAAATAAGAGACCACTGCAAAAATGTTCAGTTTCTAATTTCCAAATAAAAAAATTGTTCTTTAAAGCATCATTTTAAAGGAAATGACAAAACATCAAAATAAGAGAAATGATGCAGTGTTTACAGAAATGGAATGATTCAAAGAAAACAAATCTCTCGTTCACTCAAACAAAATGGCAATAATTACCTTTGACGAACTTCTAGTAGTGTTTTGCCATCCAACTCATAAAGCTTGAAGCAGAATGAGGTGCTTGTGTAGGAATTTAACAGACACTGGCATGGTATGGTTGTCATACTCATAGAGATGCTGATTTAAAAATAAGTTGCAGTGGTCTCTTATTTTTTTCCGGAGCTGTGTTTGGTGACTGTCTTCAATTCATCAAATTCATCATTACTGTTACTATTGATTCCTCATAGTTTCAGTGAGGTTGTACAGAGGGGCTAGCAAATGTTCTCCAACCCGCCTAAACTCACAATGAATTATGAAGTTTCAGAGGAATATAGCTTCAAGGCATCTTAAGGCACATGTATGAACCTTGCCTACGGCACGGACAGACTGAACTTGTTTCTTTGTGGTTTCCTGGAGGTGATTTTTGAGGATTTTTGAGAAAACAAATTCTGGCCAGACTGCAAGACGTGATGCATGACTGCAAATTATCTGGGGTCAACTCTGTGTAGCTTCTATTTTAACTACTGATAAAGAAATACAGCAGAAATTAAACCATGCTGAACATGAAAATTAGTAACCATAAACTTGTGTGTTAATACTGATGAGCTGGAGATAACTAGTGAATTAAAAAGCTAGTTAGCTGTTAGCGGTTAAATGAAGCTAAAAGCCAAAAATCAAACCAAGTTGATATTAGCTGATTAATTCAATGAACCCTTTAGAAAAACTCTAATTGATGTTGAAATAATATAGTTATCCTCTTAAAATGTTTCTATCTGGAAGCCATCGGGTTACTGAACTGCTGAATGCTGGATACTAACCACCTTTAACTCTTGTTCTTCTACACTCACTTTCAAACTACAGTAACTTTAAACTTACCTTCTGTACTTGTTTAGGAATTTATATATACATCTGCATGAACACACTACACTCTCTTGCACTACAGACTTTTTATAAGTACAAGGGGTTACAACAATCTCGACATATGACGTTTCGAGTTTACAACGCTCACTGCCACTGCCACTCCCACTCCGCTTACACCGTGAGCCTCAGACTTACAGACTACGTGGGTGAACTAGTTTGGTTGCGTGTGGTGGAAGAATACGCAGTAACACGGCGTATGAGTGTGGGAGTTTTCCTTTACCTTTTTCTGTGGCTTAGTTGTGTTTTTATGATTGTATAACCGTGTTAGGATGGGTAAGTGACAAGGATGTGTTTCGACTTACACCAAAATTCGGGTGACATCACTGTCGAAGGAACGGATCTGTGGCGTAACTCGAGGACCCCCTTTACTTGCAAATGCTGTACTCTGTCTGCTATATAACTTATTATTTTACTCCATGCTACATTTACAAGCTTTGCAACTTCTTTTTTATTCTACTGAAATTTTAAGTCTTGATTACTGATAATGATGTCCCATTGTTATCTGTATATCAGAATAAACTTGACACTTGAAACTTGAACTGGCCAAGCAGTCAGTCAAGTCAAATTAGAATCGGGCAGCTGGTGGCCGGGTGGATAGGGAGTCACCCCTGTGACTGGAAAGTCATGGGTTTGAATCCCAGGCCTGATAATAGCACCACCGAGGTACCCACAGCTTCACTCAGATGAATGGGTTAAATGCAGAGGACTAAAGCAATTTCCTCCTAAACTGTGTTTTTCCAAGTTTTTTACAGGAATCACAAGCATACCCAAATGAATAAAGTACATAAAATAGAACATGTCCCATATTGCTCAGTTATTATTTTTAATTGGGGGGACTCCCATTTTATGTATGCATGGGAGCTAAACCAGATATCATAAGATGACAACAAGCTAAAGGCTAAAACTGGCAAGATGATGTCAAATTATCTGTCATTCCTTCTGTTAGTTGCTGGTCTGCATTAATCATGTTCTGGCTGTGGCCACGCCCCTTTTTAACGAGCAGGACTGTGCTACTGCTAAATTACTGAATCTTGTTAAACCTGTTTTTGATTGTTTACCCTGACTTCCTTGCCTGCGCCCTCCACTTTGATTTTGCACTGTTTCTGAATATGCTGTTTTGCCTCAACATGCCTGTCTGCCTGTTTTTGACTCTGGAACGTGCTCTCAGTGTGACAGTAAACCTTTCCCTTTTATTTTGTGCGCCTGTGTGCAGCCTCCCTCAATCATCGGAGAAGACTTTGTCTCCTGTGGATACAGCATAAGAGGAAAGGAAGGCAGGAACCAAGCCTGTGTGGAATGTTTGAGGCAGTGATTGATCAAGCCCGACCAGTAGGTGAGCACCATCAAGAAATCGTTCGGCTTCCTTCCAGCATGAACGTTTTTGCGACAGCCCTGCAACTACTAAATCTGTCATTTGGTTTCCTTGCACAATCAGTCCCTCTCACTTCTTTAGCTACAGTTGCTGCAGTCACAGTGGCTAAGGGTTGCCTTGCACTCCCAGAAAAGAATGATGATAACACTGCAAAAAGGGTTTTCTACTGCAGTGTTCCTCGGGAATGGATTTCGAGAAAATTGCGATGCTTATTTCCTTACTTACAGGTCAAGCTTCGGAATGGGTGAATGCAGTACGGGGGCAAGCGAAGATGAAAAATGCATTCTGTATTAATTCTGAAAAATGGTAAACAGTGGTAACCCTGTTGTTCTGTTGGTTATTGACAGGTTCTCTAAATAACGCTGGCCTAGTCTGTTCTGCAGTTCACATTTTAGGTGTGGAAGGTGTTCATGGCAAAATTGAGAAATTAATGCCCAGAGCATCAAGTTCCTTGGCCTCAATCCCAACTTCCTTCACATCAGGATCTGCTTGTCAGGTGGGGGGTACTGTCACATGTTCTACTACACCTTCTGTGAGTCACCATGCTGAACACAGTTAGGAAAATATATACACCTGCTTAATGAGCAAGACTGCATAAAGTCTCATGAGGTACTACCACTGCAATATGGGGCAAGGGGGGGGGGTGAAATTCTGCTTATATTGATTCCAAGTTAATAATTCCTTGGATGGAAAGGACAGTGGTGAAAACCTCCTTTAGGTGCGCAGAGTTAACCGCCCTGCCTTTATTTATGCATTTCCCTTTTAGAGCACTGGCCGCAGGTAATGAGTGGAATGAGTCATAACTTGTTCTTAGATTCCCTAATTTGTCTGGCTGTTCATCTTGACAATCTCCGACGAGAACAGCCCAAAATATTGCACCTCTCCCTGCACCAGACTGTGGCCTGAACCAGCGCAAATAGTTGACAGTCCACATTCAAAAAAACAAAGGTGGAATTGATTTGGTTTGCACCTCTATTGCGGACAGGTGGGACATTTGCTTTCCAAACTCTCTAATTAGCCTGCATATAGCAACTCTGAAAACACCTCTGGTTCTGAGATAAGTCTTGAAAATTGTTAACCCCTTTTAACCAAATCACTTGGGCTTCTTATATCTTTGTAATGCCAACCATCTTATCTGCTCTTAGCCCTCACAGATTCCAGTGCTGTTAGGCATTTCCAGGTTGAAGACTTGGCTCTTTCCCTCAAAGCACCAATAAATCTTTTCACACACCTTAGCGTATACCTGTTGGAGTTGGTTTGATACGCTAGTTCACTGACCCTCTGACCATTACTGTAGGGGTCGCCCACCAGGAGAAATGGGCCATTTTATTGTCAAATCACCAACGCACAAAATCAGTCTTGGCCTCCCTCGGATAAAGATACACAATTTTGTGGTATTCTGCCTTCATTTTGAAAAAATAACTCCCTGGTCTCTTGAATGCCTGCAAAAATGTCACTGGTCCCCAGCACTGAAAGCCCCAAAGTCCTGACATTCCACAGGTCTACCATGGCTTGTTAGAGGTGTTTAGCAAAAAGAAGGCCACCCGTCTCCCTCCACACCTCCCTGACGACTGTGCTATTGAACTGCTGTAAAGTGCTTCACCTCCACGCAGTCGAGTGTATCCTCTTTGTGAGGAGGGCATTCATGGCAGAATTGTGAGTGACAGATCTGATGTCCAGATCGTCCAGCTCCTTGACCTTGGGGCTACGCCCGGGGCAGGTCTCACATCAAGAGCTGCTCATCAGATGGATGTACTGTCGCACCTTTTACTACTCTCCCTTCTATTAGAACTTGAACTTGAACCTGAATATATACACTTGCTTAATGTGCAGGGCTGTGGGAAGTCTCTTGAGTCTTGTTGAACTCTGCTTTTGATTCCTTACCCTGGACTTGCCTGGGCCTTTGAATGAATTTTTTTTTTCAGTTTTGGTTGGATATGTTTGAGTAATGCATGGTGGATATTGCAAATTTAATAAAATCCTTAATCCTGTCGGGATATTGAGGCTGGTTTGCTAAAATACTAGAATACTTAAAGGCTAGAATACTTAAAGGCACAACAACAGAAAATCTCTATTTAATTCTTACACAAAGATTTTGTCATGTGAAAACATATACCCAAACAACTGTAACAAATAGAAAAGTCTTAATGGGACTTTTTGGTCTGGACATACAGATTTTCTGTCTAGTCTGAAAGTTGTTTCGGACAGTGGTCTGAATCGAAAGATCTAAAATTGGCTGTTGTCACCCATTAAACAACAGAAAAAGTAAAAGAACTTGAAAAGTAACAATGAGGCGTGACAGAATACGGAGAGAGGAGGAGATCTTTTTCACTGTAATTTGGTCCGCCAAATAAAAAGTTCACTTTTGACTTGTTTATTAATAGTAATATATTAGGAACAGCATAGTGTCAATACAATGAATTCTTCTGCATTCAAACAAAAAGCCAGATGCACATCTGTCAACAAACCTACTAATGTGAAGTACAGGTAGACACATTCCTCATGGGTGATGATGACAGAACATAAGTGTTTAGTGCGCAAAAATCGCAATAGGAAGCTAAAACGAGTTAGATCAAATATACACAATGTAACAAAACCATTTTCAGATAACACCCTTAGTTGTCCTGGACTGTATGTGTTACCCTCAAGTCAGTTCTTTTATTCTTTTGTATAGGGTGTTTTCGCAACAAGGATCTTTAATATAAAGTGTCCATTTTTGTCATATGTGAACACACCACAGCACACAGTGTGAACAGCACGAAACTGTTCTCCGGATTTAACCCATTCATAGAGTGAAGCAGCGGGCAGCCAGGAACGGCTAATCTGGGGAGAGGGTGTGGGGATGGTACCGTGGTCAAGAGTACCCCAGCAGTCCTGGGATTCGAACCCACAACTTTCCCAAGGGCAACTCTCTAACCAGCAGGGCACCATCTGCCCCAGCATTAGACCTCATACCAGGGCTGCATGATTTTTGGTTGAATTTACTTGGGACAACGATGAGTCCTGTTACTATTAATTTCTTATAATATCAGTGGGGTTGTACTGAGGGGCTAGCAAATGTCCTCCAACCTGTCAAAACTCACAACGAATTATAATTTACAGAGGAATATAGCTTCAAGGCACCTTAAGGCAAATGTGTGAAGCTTGCCTAAGGCTCGGATAAACTGATCTTACTTCACCGTCGCTTTCTAGTGGTGATTTAAAGTTTCCTGACTGAGAAAAAATACACCGGCCTTGTTCAGACAGAAATACAAAAACACTGGGAAGGCTTGGTTACTCAAGACAAGACGCATGACTGTGGATTTCCTGGGGTCAACGCTGCACCTCTATATCACTGATAAAGAATTCAAACCATCCTAAACATAAAAATGAGTAATTATACCAAATTGTGCCAGACGAATTTCAGTGCTAATACTAATGGGCTGGAGATGGCTGTAATGTGCTAACAAGCTGAGTTAGCTGTTAGCAGCAAAATGCAGTGTTGTAATTAATCAAAATAATGCTCCTCAAACCGGGACTCATTCTGTTTTACACACACGCATCTGTCAAAATGTCCCAAAGCCAATCACTGCAACAAAAACGTTGAATCAGAGAGTCTACTTTCAGCGTCAGAGATGTAGGTTTGACTTGTAAAAGTAAAAAAAAAAATAAATCCCTTTTAATAATCAACATATTGGTGCTGAAAGATTGCAGTTATCTTGTTGAATTGTTAATCAGCCAGTCAAGTCAATCTGTCTTTTCCCTGTTTCTTTGCTTTCTGTAATGTTCTTCTGTCTTCTGTAATGATCCCTGTTGTCCTATATTGTTGTTTATATCCTTCCTGTTTCCTGTGCCTTTTGATTTGTTTATCCCCGCCATGTTGTTTTGGTCTTAGCCCTGCTTAACTCCGCCCCCTTGTTTTCCTGATCACCTGTCTCCTCCGCTGCCCAGGTGTTCTCATTTCATTGTCAGTATATATACACACCCCCTGCAGTTCAGTCTGTGTTTGTGGAATCTTTGAAGATTTCTGGAAAGAAAAAACACTAGAATAAAAACTATATTTTACACAGCTCACACTGCAATAGTTCAGAAAAGAATAGCAGCCTATGCATTTTACACACACACACACACACACACACTGCCGTTGACTGATGTGGTACAATCAGCAGTCAGTGTTCTCCTCCAAGCATGTTGAGCCGTCCAATGATGTATTTGTGGCAGTTATGTACTAAATGAGGTGGCTGAACCTGACTCAGAGGAAGCCTGTGCTTGCCTTCAGCCTCCCAGTGCTGACAATATCACATGGAGTCCATGCTGGTGGGTAGAACTGGAGACGACTGAAGGCACTTTTCCATAGGTTTACAGTACCTAAACTGTACTGCGGTGGGATGGAAATTGTAGCACGCTTTGATTTTCCAGTGTATCTTTTATTATTTATAGTCTGGTTTGATTTTGTTTTTATTTTTTCTTGGCATTGTTTAGCTGTGTGACAAAAAACCTAACCCAGCTAGCTTGTCAGCAATGTCCTGGTACACCTTCACATTTCTCACAGTGTTAAAGACTTGTTAGCATCATAAAAAACCCAAACAGATAACAGCGTTTATACTTCATTGACTTCCCAGTTGTTAATTTGTATCTCTATTGTTTTTTTGGTGCGGGCAGTGAAACAACAGTGGCCACTTTTTGCGATGACATTTCAACCAATCAGAAAGCAGCGATGCAGTCAGCTGGGCCCTGCTATCAAGCAGCTCGGGTACAGGTCGCTTTATTTGTAATGGAAAAGCACTTGTTCGCAATGTGGCATGGTTCCAGAGGAAAGTGACATAAAATGAACAGGAAATAGTGAAAAAATACCTAAATGCAATTTACTGGTTAAAGAAAATGTTTGGTACTGGTATTTTTAATGTAAAGATTGATAGTGGGGGAAAAAAGAGAATCTAATTGAAAAATTGAAGGTTTTAAAAAAGTGCTTTGAATTATACAACTACTTCAAATGCTGTCAGGAGAAAGAGGACTTGGGGAAAGATAACAAAAACAGTTGACATTTTAAAGAAGCTGAAAGAGAGAAATATCCTCCCACAGGATCCAGTTCTGCTCCCAGTCTGATGCAGCCCAGTTTACTACACCGCAGCTCCTCTGTGCGTTAATGTGCTCAGTTAGGTGAGTGTGAGGTGTGTGTGAGAGTGTAACCTGGGCATAAAAGCATGCACACCCTGTGGCACTGCAAGAAGAGGACTGTCTGCTCCTGTCCTGAAGGAACAGTTTCAGCTCCAAACCTCTTTATGTTACTCATTTATTTTTTCTCACACAGCCCCTTGCATGAGCCGCATCCGGAAACTCTTGAAACGTGGGCCAGCATTGCGCTGGATTTACAGTGCTTGGATTAAAGTAACTGAGAAACTAACTCTGAATACTTGATGAAACATTGCCAGGATGAGGCTGGGGAATTTTAGATGGCCTAGGGTGGAATAAAGCATAAATAGAGAGTGAAAACAGTCTCGCGCTCTTGAGACTTTTTAAAGCGCTCATATCCTACATTTTTCTTCTATTTTATCTTCCCCCTAAGGGTCCAGTTATGAGTTTTGTGTGGTTTATTGTTCCAGAGGCAGTCATAAGTCATTTTACGAGACCGTTTCCCAACCTCTTTTTATCGTTTGAACGGGCTGTTTTTGTTACTGTGCCTTTAAGACTGATAAAAGTTCTCTGTTCTGGTGGGCTGCTCTGTGTTTTGCCCCTTTTCACCTTCTGAATGCAAAGTGAATGGGCGGGCTAAACTGTGTTCATCAAAATATAAATTCAAAAAATATAAATCAAAAATTTTATATGTCTGTTTGTTTATACATTATTGATCCTGGAGAACATTGCTCGAGTCCTCTGCAATCAATTAACCCATTCACCTGAGTGAAGCAGTGTGTGGGGACGCTACCTTACTCAAGGGTACCTCAGGGTGCCATAGGATTCAAACCCTCAACCTTCTGATCATAGGGGCAACTCCCTAACCAACAGGCCACCAGTAGCCATTGTATAATGGACAAAAGTATTGGAATGCCTGACCATTCCGCCAACAGGGACTTTAATGACATTGCATTCAAACACCTAGACTTTAATATGGAGTTGGTCCGCCTTTGCAGCTATAACGGCTTCCACTCTTCTTGGAAGGCTTTCCACAAGATTTTGGGGTTTCTGTGGGAATTTGTGTCCATTCATTCTGAAGAGCATTTATGAGGTCAGACATTGATGTTGGACAAGAAGGCCTGGATCACAATCTCCGTTCCAGTTCATCCCAAAGGTACTGGATGGGGTTGAGGTCAGGACTCGTCAAGTTCTTCGTCAAGTGCGGTCAGTCAAGTTCTTCCAAACAAAAACTCATCCAGTCATGTCTTTATGGAGCTTGCCTTGTCCACTGGGACACAGTCATGCTGGAATAGAAAAGGTTCTTCCCCAAACTGGGTCCACAAAGTTGGAAGGATGGCGTTGTCCAAAATGTCTTGGTCTGTTGAAGCCTTAAGATTGTCCTTCACTGGAAGTAAGGGGCCTAGAACTAACCCTGAAAAACAGGTTTGCCCCAATACTTTTTGTTTGATATACTTTTATATAGTGGATATCAAATTTTGGTATTTACCCTGTGGTGGCAACATAGTGACCAAAAGGCATGAGTCTGGACTCTGTCCTGATCAGTCTGCATAATTTCTCACCAGTCACATACACGGAGATTAATGTTAGCTGCTTGTGAGGCTGAAATTGGATTCTTACTCTTAGAAACGGTCATAACTTTTCTGGACAGTGCAGGGGTTGGGTAAAGAACACTTCATTAGAACATGCATTTAATTCTTGTCCGGACTTTTGGAGAGTAGTGTTTTGTATGCAGTTAAAGTTGCTACGGTAAATTCATATATTCACCACCGTACACTTCTCTGTGTCTATTATTTGCTTTGCTAATACTTTTAGGACCGGTGGAATAAACAGGATCTTATATGCCCCAGTGTGAAAAAGTTAATGTCCCATTTGAAAAAAATGGTAATTAAGTTTTCTGGTTATATGCTATTGTTATTTCTTAAACTAGTTCTCTTCCAAGGCATGACACTCCACTAACCTAAATGTGTACACTAGACCAGCAGCCCCCCACCTTTTTTGCGCCACGGACCGGTATCATGAAAAACAATATTTTTACGGACTGGTATAGATACAATTAAAAACAAAGTGCGTAAAAATACAACTCGCCATTCTGCTGAATTGGTGGGAGCCCTGCGCTTGTTTCCCTCCTACGAGCCGGTAACCGAGATGAGTGTTTTTTTCAAAATAAAAGCTCTTTCAGGCTCTGATAAACAATTTAATATTTTTTATTCTATCTTTCTGTGCGGCCCGGTACCAGATGACTCACAGACCGGCCTGATGGTTGGGGACCTCTGCACTCGACTACTATTTAGGATTTTAAAATGATCATGACAAACCACAGGCTGTAAATGGTTACCACGGATGTGGTGAATAAGACTTGAATAGAGATCAGGGCGTGTGTGCAGTGATGATGGAAGCTGAGTGGTGAGGAATTTTAATAAATTTAATCTTTCTCAGTGTTATGGGTGTACAGTTGCATCAGTATCTCCATCTCTTAGGAACTGGGGGGCGGGGGCGGGGGCGGGGGCAGGGGCGGGGCCCCAGTGTTATTGCCCCCTCTACCACTGCAGTCTAGAAGACTGAACATAGCATGATTGATAAAAAAGCTTTTGCAAGAGTAACTACTTAAACCGGATAGACATACAGGGGGTCCTCGGGTTACAACTGTCTCGACATACGTTTTGAGTTTACGGCGCTCACTCCTATAAAAAGCGTTGTACTTACGCACTACGTGGGCGACCTAGTTTGGTTGCGTGCGGAGGAAGAATACGCAGGGTTACATCACTGTCATTGGAACAGAAGTATGTCCTAACCCAAGGACCCCCTTTAGTCTGCTTGGATTAGCCCCTTATTCCATTATTCCATCTTATTTTATTTATTTGGAAAAAATGTTTATTTTCTCTTCCTTCTCCTTCATTGAAAGTGATGAATTGAAAAAAACTCACAGCCTTTTTTAAAATTCGATTTAGCATTTTGTTTCGTTTAGGACAAATTATCTAGATTTTTGACATATTATCCACCCTTACATGCTTGGAACATAGTCTACCAGGTATTGAGATGAATGCAGCTACTTCAGGGAGGTAAGTCAAGAACAAAGCTAGAAGGCGGCGTCAAATCAGATGTATTATCTGAATGGAACACTTAGTCCACACGTACAGTCCTGTCTCCATTACGCTGAATAACAGATGCTCTGACCTTGATGAGTTTCTACATACAGTATGTACATAAGAAAACATTGCAGTGAATGTATATACACCTCCTAAAACAAGTCAAACAGGTCTCTTGGGTCAAGAGGACAAAGCTATGTGCTATGGGAACAGTCATTGGCACAGTGGAAGGCTACCTGTCCTGCATCATTGAGAAATACATTTTTTTTGTTCTGTCATGCAGTACTAGAGGCGCTTTTCCACAGGTGTACAGGAACCGTGCTGTATCTAAACAGTACTGCGGTGGTACAGAATTTGCAGCATGCTTTGAATTTCCAGTGTATCTCAGTCCAGTAATGGAGCAGCTCAATTCTCTCACACAGTTTATCTCCAGTGGTCCCAAAGCCACATTCATGGACTCGAACCAGCAGTTGCTTTTGTTATTGTGGTCTTCTATAATTTATTGTCTTGTGTAAGTTTTTTTTTTTTTTTTCTCTGCATTCTTTAGTCATGTGATGAAAACCTAACCCAGATAACCCGTTGGTGGTGTCCTGGCTCACTGTCCTGTTTCTCACAGCGTTAAAGATGAATTTGTTAGCGCCAGAGAATACTCCAACTGATATGTATCCTCACAGACAGACGGTCATGCTTGTACTTCATCAGCTCCCCAGTTGTTAGTTTATATCTCCAACAATGGCCTCTTTCCAATTTGTCATGACAACATTTCGACCAATCAGCAAGCAGTGATTATAGTCAATTCGGCTGCAGCCCTTTTTCAGCCTTGCCATTGCGCAGCTTGAGTACAGCTCAGGTACGGAGTGGGGGGGGAGGTGGGGGGCGTCACTTTATTTGTAATGGAAAAACATTTGTTTGTGATATGGCACGGTTCCTTGTGCCAGTGGAAAAGTGCCATAATGTCCTGTTTACATTTGCCATTAATCTCCGATGATCATCTTCCAGTCTAGACAGAGTTCCAGAGTAGGTGTGGCCTGTTCAGTCTATGCTGGGTCTAATTAATTTCAATGCCAACTGCAAACTGTTAGGGAAAAAGAAGACAGTAAGTTATGGTTTAAATGTGGGTTGAAATACTGTCCTCCAAAGGCAGCAAATGGCTATGCAGCTGTTGTGCTCATAAACTTACATTTGAATACACACTTGAATGGCCAAAAATAATGGGAACACTTTACTGTAGGTCTGCATTTACAGGGCTACATGACATATAAATAAACCGGACATAACAGCTGACATAAACCTACATATACTTATAACGGCTTTGACTAAAGTAGAATTGACTTAAATGGCCTTTCTGACTACTGACGGTTGTTGGAATAAGTCTTTTATAAAAATGTATTAGATTTATGTCAGTTGTCAATAAAGGTTTGGTGTCATAAAGTTCTTACGAATAAATAACTTGTGTAGAGAGAGAGAGGTGGGAACCATGCTGTTGTTTATGTCACATATGACATTGTATCATGAATTCGGGTCTCTTAAAATGGACCTTCAGAAGCAAGATGCATTTTTAATGCTCAGTGTAAACAGGGCCTAATAACTTCTAGCTCTGAGTCTGAGAACACAGAGCCTTGTGTGTTTTGGATGAATGCTAGCTGTGGTCCCGTAGCATCCTGTGATGTGATGAACTGTCCAATCTCTGGCAGCAGACCAAGGCTTTGGAAGTGAAGTGAAAGATTAATGGCCTTAAAGCTTTGTGAAACTCAGACATTCATTACATTTCATACAACTACGGCTTGTCAAGCAATGAAGCGATGTGTTCAACAGTGTGTGTGTGCACATGTGTGTGTGTGTGTGTGTGTGTGTGTGTGTGTGTGTGTGTGTGTGTGTGTGTGTGTGTGTG
>JBBIGA010147928.1:0-19114 GCA_037576975.1 Alestes dentex | reverse complement strand
ATATAAAAAATACACAAAACAAAAGTATTGGGACACATCTGTTTTTCAGTGTTTGGGCCCCTTACTTCCAGTGAAGGGCAATCTTAATACTTAATGCTTCCAAAACACCATGCTTCCAACTTTGTGGACATAGTTTGTGGAAGAACCCAAGAAACATATAGGTCTATAACATCCTTATCAAAGGAGAAACAACAGCTTGTATTGTCTCGTGCATCTTCTGAACAAAAAATGGATTCAGAAGATGCACTAGACAGCTGCATGCAATCTATTTTCAGCATGACTTTTGCAGAGTGTCATAAATAAGGTGATAACATAGTCACAGAACAATAGAACAAGCCCATAAATAGGTGACAAAGTCTTATTATGGGTCTTTCTTTTTTTCAACATTATATTCCTAAAAGACAATGTCTGCCTCGTAAAAAACAAATCATAAAATACTGAATAAAATAAAACTGAACACAAATGTCAAGAATCACTAGCATAATTTACTGACGAGCAGAGGTGGACAGAGTAGTCTAAGCCTTAAGTATAGGTAAAAATATCCTCTAAAACAACTTCAAAATTCTGCTGAAGTACTGAGGAACTCTTATAACTGCAGTGGAACCTCCTAGTATAGCCAGTATGTATGGACATGGGAACTGTTTGTTGGGCTCTTCTCTTTTTAGATCTGTGCTTTAAGCAAAATTGAAAATAGTTTTAGATCAGTGAGGAACCATTTCTATAAACGAGAAGAGTCTGAAGAACCCCAAATGTCTTCCCACTTTAGTCCAACAAAACTGAACCGAGTTCCAGTTCATTCCAGTCCAGTGTAGTCCGGTCAATACAGTTCCCACTGTATGTAAAATGCAGCAATAACCAGTAATTGTGCATTAAAAGTGTTCTTTGAGCAAAACTGGAAATAGTTTTAGATCAGTAAGGAACCATTTTTGTAAATGAAAATTGTCTGAAGAACTAGTTTTTGGTCATTTTTCCAAATTTCTTCCCAATTTAATCCAACAGAACTGAGCTGAGTCCAGTTCATTCCAGTCCAGTTTAGTCCAGTCAGGACTAATGTGGTCCATTCCTATCCAGTGCAGTTCAGACCAGTCCAGTACAGACGGTCAGTCTAGTCAGTACATTTGAGTCGAGTCCAGTTTGTTCCCATCCGGCCTGGTCTGGTCTAGTCCAGTCCAGTCTAGGCCAGTTAGTCAGTTTAGTCATTCAATGGTGCAAAAATAATACATCTACACACATAACAGTGCCGAAAAAAATAGTACCACTACACCTATTCTCTCACACACATACACACAACATATACAAAAGTTTTAAATAAAACACGTAAAACACAAAATATGAAATAAGCCATAAATAAGCCACATCTTATGTTTTATTTTTCCGCTTTTCAATTTTAAATTCTGCAGTAACATGTAATTGTGCATCAAGATGCGCAAAAGTGTGTTCTTTGTGGAGGATGTTCTTAGATACAAATCAACCCCACATGTACCTTGGCCAGGGGTGCCCACTCTTTTATGTATGACTATACCCAGGTATACAATGATCAGATGCCCTGCGTGTGGCTGGGACTACCTATAGGGTGATGGTATTGTTGAAAGTGTGACTGCTACTGTACATGGTGTTCCACTGGAGGCCCTGAGTGTGGAGAGAGGTTGCATGTAATATGTAGCATGAACTGCCTTTGATTTATGAACAGCCCGTGTGCCACTGGGACCCAGCACAAAGAGTGCAGCAAGACAAAATGCACTCGCAGAAAATTCAGGATTCGCATTTGTTACAGGGCCACATGTTGAAAAAGAGCAGGCTTATAAAACTATATGGGGAAAAAGAAGAAAAAGAGCCTCCTGTTATCAAACATGTGGACACCTCTTCCAGTGGCCCTCTGCGTCCTGCCTTGTTCAGCCAGAAAGGTAAATGCCATAAAGTTAATTTACATTACAATAAGTAATTTCACCCAAAAGCAGGTTACAGGCCTTAAAAGATGCAGTAAAAAAGCAGCTTAAAATGTGATGGTTTTTATTGATAGCTCATTGAAACTAGTGAGAAATTGGGTCAATGGTCACAAAGTACCTTTGTGATATAAAAAGTGTACTGTTAAAAATTGCAATTAATATGAAAAGTAGACAGCAAGTAATACAGCGATCCAAATGGTCAGGGAAAGTCTGCTCCACAGCTTAGGCCCAAAAACTGGGACCAATCTTGAGTCTTCGATATTGAAGAAGGCATTTGCATGTTTGGGAAAGGTTATTAAATGTGAGCTGGAAATGAGAGATCCCCATCGAAAATAACATCTTTGTGTTGTGTTTCTGTTGTGGGAGTGATTACTGCATTCCCAAGAGGAATGACAAGATCAGGTTTGGGAATACGTCACCTGGGATGTACAGAAGCACTTTTTTGCTGGGATTTCGTTATATGCTGTCATCCCTTGAGGAAACATCATGCAGACATGCAGAGATCCAGGCCAAGATCTGAGAATTATTTGAAGGGAAGAAGAGGGTGAGTTGAGTGTCATCAGCATTAAAGTGGTAGGAGAAACTTTGTGAAGATGAAATAATATGTTTAAGGAAAAGAGAAAGGGACCAAACACTGAACCCTGGGGAACACCAGTGGTGACAGGAGGATTTGATGGATAAAAGTGCGAAAATTGCAGAAAGATCTAGAAAACTTGAAGACTGTTTTGCAGTTTTGTCTATATGAATCTCACCAGTGGCAGCTAAAAGATCTATCTATCTGTCTGTCTATGTATCTATCTATCTATCATCTTCCTATCTATCTATCTATGTATCTATCTATCTCTCTATCATCTTCCTATCTATCTATCCATCCATCCATCCATCTATCTATCTATCTTACTGTCCTTTCTTTCTAAACCTCTCTCTCTCTCATATTCACAAAATATAAAATTTTACTTAATTACTACACTCAGAGTGGTGTAACTGGCAATTGGGAAATAAAAGATTTTCCTCTCATCTCTCCACTTCTTCTTTAGGCGAATTAGGGGAAAACCATATTGGCAGTGACTGGCACATCAGAGTACAGATTTAGCAAGTCCACTTTGCCTATTTTACCACACTCTCTTTTGATAAAAATGCATGCATTGTATTAGTTGTATGTCATCTTAATGCTGAAAACATGACTGATTTGTAACATTTCAGCAAAGACCAACTAAATTATTGGTAATTAATTGGCTGCTCTTTACTACTTTTCTCATAAATATCTAGGATGAATTAGACATTCTATGAGGGGTTTTACATGTGTGCCACTCATCGCGGTCTTTTGACACATCATTTATTGATATGAACACATCCCAACTAGCACTTGGCTGTGACAGTTAGGACAGATGAATTCTGACAATTAGTTTAATTGATCAAGGTCAAATAAGGCCTGAACACCAGTATAGTTAATACTTTTCTATCATGGCAGGCTAAATGGAGATGCAAAACTGGCGCTAGGTGTGAATGTGACAGAGTGTTTGTCTGCGTCTCTAACCTGTGATGGACAGTGGTCCGCAGTACTTCTCCATCAATTGCCCCTTGTCCGCTGGGACAGACTCCAGTACCACCCTGCAATCCTGATTTAAGGATAAGCAGCATCGGAGGATGGATGGATGGTGATTCATTGTTGAGATACTGATAATAATCCAGAAAATTATAGACCCAGTGCTTAGGTAAGGTTACACACAACCTTTTATCCAAAGCGACTTCCATTCCCTAACAACAAGGGGCAGTCTCCCTGGAGCAACTTGGGTTTGAGGGTCTTGCTCAGGTGGTGTGCTGAAGGTAGGATTCGAACCCAAGACCTCTTGGTTCAGAGGCAGGTATCCTACCCACTAGGCCGCCACCACCCTAATTCACCCTAGTTTGCTTAATGAATTGATAATGGTCAGTCAGTCAGTTACCAACAACTGGCATGGTGCTTGATGTAGCCAGTGGCCTGGTGGTTAGGGAGTTGCCCCTGTGATCAGAAGGTTGTGTGTTCGAATCCCAGGACTGCCGGGGGCACCACTGAGGTACCCTTGAGCAGGTTCACTTAGTGAATGGGTTAAATACAGAGAAAGAATTTCACACTGTTCACACTGTGTGCTGTGGTGTGGTGTGTTCACACGTGACTAAAAGGGGCCACTTTATTTTATTAGACTAGGTGTAGGCATACTAGGTGACTCTACCATGGCAAGTTTGATCCCCAACGTCCATCTCGTCTGACTAGTGTGATCCATACCATGCCTGGGTCTGCTTGAGTGGGTGGGCTTAGGCCCCACTGAGGAGGTGGGCTTGGGCACGGATACAATTCAGTTGGATTCTGGCAAAATATGCATCACTAACTGTGCCAGTACAAGTCAACCATGCCTAATGAGATAAGGGCATTAGCATGATTATATCCACCTCTACTGAACTTTTACGAAAACAACAGAAAGAAAAATCATAAGGAATCCAAAACACACACAAAAAAAAAAAAAAAAAATCAGCTTACATTTTTCAAAGTGTCTCTGTAAGTCAGTTAACAAATTCATTCAAAGTGATTTGTTGTGAACGGTTCATTGTAGAGAAACTGGTGTTAAGAGGTCAGAATGTCAAGCACACCAATACATTTGCTTTATTTCCTGTTCAAAACCACCAATCAACCTAAATAATCCTACAAGTTTTAAATGTAATGCTTATGACAGCAAAATGGTGGTTATCTGTAAAAATGTATTTTTTCCCTCCCACTTTGCCTTATAACAGCCTGTACAAACCTCTCCATAATTCAAAAAACATTTTTGGTGCAAAATCAACTCTACATGTCTGTCCTGGACATCAGGTTGTGTATTCATAACCATTCCAATTATAATTTTCTGTGAAATAGCTGGTTCCATTCACCACCACTGTGAAACTGAAAACTTAGAATTGGCGGTCTGTGACTTCCCGTCATATAAAAATGACCCACCAAAGTCATCCATCACCATGATGACCAGGCCAGATAAGACCCAAAACAAATAAGAAATGTTGCTGGGGCAGATCAGTCAAGCAATGTCTATAAAAAAGAGCAATAATGGTGTTTCAAGTAGCCAGAGTTGTGATAAAGTTGCCTGAAAGACAGGGCATTTTTGTCGCTTGTGGAGGTGGGCAAACAAACGCTTTTGCATTTAGAAAATACATTTAGCTTGTATTGTTTGTAACTGGTTACATTTTATAACCAATAATGAGTTATCTGTCCATAAACTTCATTACCTTACAGTCAGCTTGCAAAGAGAGAATAGCTAGTCATCTTACTAGCATTAGCGTAGCCAGAATCAAAGTTTTTTTAGCTTGTGGGCTAGCTAGCAGTGCTAGTTTTTGTTTACATATTTTTTGGCATTATTTTAACTCTGACACTGGAAAAGACAACTGTTAGTGCTCAAATTAGCACATCAAGTATTCAAGTGAGTTTCAGCTATGAGCTCTGAATAAATTTAGCGAGCCGGTTAGCGACATACGCTAGCTAGGTGGCTATTTAGAGGCCAGCTGTTCAAAATGTTTACATAATGAAGATGTATGTAAGTAATGAAGATGTGAAATCATTGACAGTGATTTGCCGTGAAATGTGCAGTTCTTGAGAAATTATTTAGGCAAAAATTATGCTGGTGAGATCTCCAAAAGCTATGTCTAAGAAAATAATGACACGAAATTATTAAAATGGTATCAAATATGTTGCCTCGACATTGCATTACATTCAGATTTTCACACTTTTAACTGAAGTAATCCACTCAACACATACTATTCACTTCAGCAGAGAGCTCTGCAGCATTATACAGGACATGATGGCCTGCGGAGCTGAGCACCAATGGCCCACCAATGGTTAGAAAAGAGAAATGGTTAGAAAAGTGGATGGATAGAGTTTAAAAAGTGGGTTTCAACAGCAAATTCTGGTGTATTAAGAACCGCACATGGTTGATTGAGCACACGTTTTTAAGGCAAGGGAAAAATATGTTGTTTTTTTTCGGGTGGAATTCAACAGCACTACTTGCAGATTGTTAAAGGTAATGTACGCTTAAAAAATGCAAATAGACCAGATGATGAAGACCATTGTCCTTCTAAACAAAACACACTTGTATATGAATACTTAAGACTTTAGCTAAATTGAACCCGAAAACACAGAGCAAACATAAAAGACAGAGGCATCGTCTTGATCTTGAAACATTGGGACTGTAATCCAGGCTTGAATTTATTTTGACGCAAATTTGTGTTGTACTATATTGGAGGATGGGTTTCAGGCATAATAATTATGTTGATGTGGGGGTTTCCTTTTAGATTTACTGACCAACCAGATCTATTTTAGATTCAGGGAGGTTCATAAAACATTCTGGTCTGTAGCTTCAGATGATCAGGCCCAACAAGACGCAAGACATTTAAAGCTTAGTTCTGCATTGCATGAACACGTTGTTATTCAGGATAATGCTAATGTATCCAATTTCATTTCAGCTCCCACAGAGAATCTAGAATTAAAAGATATAGCATTGTTACATGGATCAGAGCTGAGATGAGGCTGAGACTCTGCACTTCCCTGCATTAATAGTTATCGTTTCATTTGAAGGCATGGAAAAATGGTTACACTGGCCGGTTGCTTATGAACTGCCTTCATTGGTTTAAAGGAAAAAAAATCTTATTCCAGTGTCATTCTTTAAAAGGCTTTACACCAGCATTTTCATCTTTAAAATGCTATCTGTTTTAAAACCCTTCACACAGCCTGGCGTCCCCAGCAGAAAATGGACTTGGCATCTTTCACTGGTTGGCAGATCAATTCATACCAGTTTTTTTCGCCATGCAGAACAATCCTAACCAGTCTAAAGCCAGATGAGAATGTTCAAATGTTTGATGCAGAGCCACAGATTAATTTGATGCAGTGTAATTTCTAAAAGAAAGACCAGATTTCCTTTCTTCTTTTAAATGAAATATCTTTGCACGGTTTTGAACCGTACCATTTACTCCTCAGTCCATTCAGTGCACTTTAAGCTGTGTTCAGATAATAGTTCATGTGATGTAACAAAAACCCGAGCCACTCTAACATAGGTGTAGAATTTGGTAGGAACAGTATGGACGCATCCCTAATATCCAGTTACTCCTGAAAAGATGCAAATAAAACCGCTGTTTTTGGAACACAAATGGTCCCACGTTCTCAGTGCAGTAGTTGTGTGGATGTATTCGAGAAAGAGGACAAGGGTATACTAACAATTCTGTGCTCGAAATCATGGAACACATCACATTTAGTGTTGATTCTGTTAGAGACTACAGATGCTCAGAAAATACCATGATACCCCGTCCTTGTATTTATGATATGGATGTAGTTAACAGTATTTTTTTTAGATGAAATACAAATTTTTAGCTCATTACTATGAAAAGGTAACAGTACCTGCCTTAAAATGAACTTCGAGGTTCCAGTCAGGTGTCAAATGAAAATAAGGAATTTCTTGTGTTCTGTGATTACAGTACTTTGTCATTAGTCACGTGGACAACAATCACAGCTTGTAGGTGCCCCCCATATGTACTATGTACTTTGATATTAGTGGATGAAAATGCTAACAATTGCCCTATAGCTGGAGGAAAGTTCCCATTATTGTGTTATATTGTCAAAATCAAACCTACACCCTTCCACTCTAAGGTACAACTGTGGTACAAGTACTCCGTTTCTACACTTATTGTCAGATTAGATCCACTTACCATACAGGTACATACAGTTACAGACTCTACCCTGTTCATCAATGATCAGGACCCCCACAGGACCACCCGTGAGTACGTATTATTTTTGTAGTGGATCATTCTCGATACAGCACTGCCACTCACATCACAGTGGCATGTCTGTGTTTGTGTGTGAGAGAGAGTGTGTGTATAACAAAGCAGTGCTGCTAGAGTTTTTAAACCCTGTTTCCACTTACTGTCCACCTGTCCACTTTATTAGACATATCTAACCTGTGGGTCCACCTTGCAGATGTAAAGTTATTGATGATGGTTCACACTTGCTACACAGTTTGTATTAGTCGCCCTCTAGTCCTTCATCAGTGGCCAGTTTCATTTTTGGCTGATGGACTATTCTCAGCCCAGCGGTGACACTGAGGTGTTTAAACACTCTGCTGTGTGTGATCCACTCTGTGCAACACCACCACACACACTTATAGGCCTCTATGATGTGTGTATCTCCCATTTACTGGTGGTCCTGTGTGGTCCCAATCGAGTGATGAAATTGACCACTGATGAAATTACAATGGCAAAAAAGAACAGCAGTATTCAGAGTGTTCTGGAAGCATTCCTCAATAAATAAAGAAAGAAAGAAAGAAAGAAAGAAAGAAAGACCCCCAAAGTGGATTCTTTGAGGCAGTGCTGTAGACACCATGACATAGACGCAATTTCAAAATCAGAGTCTCACCTAACATAAACAATGGCGGCCTCTACCGGTTCTATAAAGACCAATTAAATGAGTGGATCTTCCAAGCTTTTTTTTTGTAATTGATATGTTCATGTACAAATGACTTTTTTTTAAAGATTAGAGAACCTCTTTTTACACCACAAAGAATAATGCAAAGGCTCTAGAACAGTTAACACCAATTCCTAGAGCTGAATGTCCAAGCCAAGAGCCATTTAAGAGCCGGGTAGCAGCCGACGTGTCAGTGCTGGAGAACATGGATGAAGTTTCAAGTGGCACCATCACTCGACACTCTGTAAGATTTTCTACTGACACCTTCCAAACTGTCAGAGGAAGCTTTGATAAAACTGTAACATCATTTATTCATGATTCTGCTGTGATCTACCGTGTCTGATCTGACATAGATGAAAAAAAAAAAAGAAATTGAGATTTCTCCGGCTGTGCCATATGACTCGGCCTTTTTCTGCAGGCATGGTGCAAAGGTGTTGTAACAGCGGTACTTTCTGGAGCTGATAAAACTTCTGTGAAAAAGGTTTTTGCGAAGCGAGCCCTTGGTCAAAAAGCTTGCTTTTTACACACGCGGCCCAAACTAGCAAGTCATGAGCACAGGGTTGAATATTGCTTCCGAACCACAAATTCTCATACAAACAAATATCAGAATCAAAAACTTTAGTGATCCCGGAGGAAATTGCTTATTTTACGACTGCACAGACACAGAGAGACAAAGAACAATAAAAAGACTAAATAAATCTAATTAAAAACTGCAAAAAAAGCTCAACATGAAATACACTATACTAAATACACAAATGCTGGGTATAAATACTATAGATATGTAACTTACACTTCATTGAATTACTAGTAACACAAATAGTGGTTAGGAGTCTGTTATTGCACATAGTAGTAGATCAGTAATCTTGATCTAAGTAATGATCTTTCAAATGGTAAGATTACTGCACATAATAAGATTGTAACGTCCACGGTCTGCGGCCACTAGAGGCCGCCACTGTTTATGTTATGTGAGACTCTTATTTTGAAATTGTGTCCGTGTCATGGTGGCTAAGTTCACATATTTAGTTACAGCTGTCTAGTGTTTTGGGTTGAGTGATTGTCTGTTCTGATTGGTTCTTGTCTTAGTCCTGTTTGTATTTAGCTTGCCTTGTTTCATGCACTTGTGTCAGTCCACCGTCTTTTGTGAGTGTTTCAACCATCTGTTGTCCGTTGTTCGAGTTTAGGATTTCGTGTCAGGTTCTCGGTCTTGCTTTGTGTTTTTTTGGCCCTCGTCACTTCTTGAGTTTGTGTGTGTGTAAATAAAGTCCAAGTAAAATATGGAACCCTGCATCTGCGCCTCGTTCCCCAAGCCCTATGTGACAAAGATACATTAAACATAATGATTTAGCATTCAGTAACAAAACTGCACATGAAACTGCACATGTTAAGACAATTGCATATAATAAGAAATATTATTTAATTATCATATCGTTACAATTGTACATAAGTTTGTTTTAGCACTTGATAAGAGAAGAAAATATAGAAATTGCACCTACAAGCCGATATGACGAATAATTTTTCCTCTGCTATTTGAATGCAGACTCCAATATTAAAAAGCAGTTTTCTTCCTGTTTAACTCTAGATTATCCAGAAACCGGGTGCACGTCCCAGTTAAAACCTTACTAAGAAATATGCACAAATGGGACATAAAGGAAATGTGACAAAATGGACAAGAATACAGACAAATGTACAGCAGAGTCCTGTTCTTATCTTTGACATCCATATAGCAGGCCTGCCTCGGCATACGTGATCGTATCAGAAAGCTTCCCAGTGCTTTCAAACAGTCGTCTTCGTTTAATTAATAGAGTACACAACAGCATGCATCTGTCACCTGTCCCTCTGTCAGGGTAACACGCTGCCAGCACCACTTCCTTCTGGTTGCAGAGAGTGATTGCTGGCTGCTTTGAAACGACGCCTGTGACAAAGACTCGCTGAGGGTAAGGAAACAAATTGGTCCGTCCCGTTCGAAGCCTTAGAAGGGCCTTAGAAGAACACAGCCTGTCAGCTTCACTGAAACAGAAGACTTGTCTTCTTGTACAAAAAAAGATGACAATTATTTATCAGGTACACCTGCCTCATCCCTACACTCTTCGGTCATTTCAAATCCAGTTACTGACTGTATGCCAATTCCATCAGTGGAAAGGGACCACCACAGGACCACTGCCAGCCAGATATTATGAGGGTATAGTCATAAAAACTGGTGCCAAAAAATGACTCTTTAGAGTGACAGTGGTTCTACAAGTGAAAAAGATGGAGACTGTAATTGTTTTGTAATAAATTGCATCAGAATACACTTTTCGGGGCAAATTTTGTTAGAAAGAATACATTCAAAGTGTGTGTGTGGGTGTGTGTGTGTGTGTTTATGTTGTCTGTGTGTGTGTGTGTGTGTGTGTGTGTGTGTGTGTGTGAGTGTGTGTGTGTGTGTGCGTGCGTGTGTGTGTGTGTGTCAGTGCTGTGCTGAAAATGGTTCACGACCCAAATAATATCTGATCAGTGGGTGGTCTTATTGTGGCCCATTTACATTAATGGACAGATTAGAGAAGCGGTTCATTTGTGGAACAACAGAAGAGCAACAGTCAGTAATTCCAGTTCTACAGAATGCACCTCTATGGCAGATGTACACAAAAACTGATGTTTTTCAGGTTTTAGGCTAGACCCCTTGCTTCCAGTGAAGGTCAATCTTAATGCTTCAGCATCCCAAGACATTTTGGACAATGCCATGCTCCCAACTTTGTGGACACAGTTTGGGGAAGAACCTTTTCCATTCCAGCACAAAGCGAGCTCCATAAATACATGGCTGGAGGAGTTCAGTGTGGAAGAACTTGACTGTCCCACACAGAGCCCTGACCTCAACCCCATCCAACACCTTTGGGATGAACTGGAACAGAGATTATGATCCAGACCTTCACGTCCAACATCAGTGTCTGACCTCACTAATGCTCTACAGAATGAATGGACACAAATTCCCACAGAAACTCCAAAATCTTGTGAAAAGCCTTCCAAGAGAAGTGGAAGCTGTTATAGCTGCAAAGGGGGACCAACTCCAGATTAAAGTCTATGGATTTGAATGCAATGTCATTAAAGTCCCTGTAGATGGAATGATCAGGCATCCCAATACATTTGTCTATATAGCGTACCTGATAAAATGGGCATGTCACTCTATTTTTTTACACAGAAAGAATGTAGTAATTTGTGCGCTATATGTCGGAGTTTAGTAGGATTTCCCCTGTCGATACCATTATTTTCTGAGCACTGCTATTAAATACACACACATCCACCAATGCTTCAGCACCTTGATTGTTTACAATGCTCAAGAGGCTTCATGACTGTGGACAGCTGGAGGCAGAGCTGCACTATCTGTGTGTTACACGCTCTCACCTATAGTGAGGTGTTAATTTCTAAACTAACAGATTGCCTGGGATGCTGTCACAGGGGACTTTATGCAGCACTTTACTGCAAAAAGGTCTTGTCAGCAGTGCACTCATCTGTTTTGCCTTTTGAAGATGAGCTTGTTAGTTGCCTGAACATAAATGTGTGTGTATATATACATACTTACATACATAAAGTACCGCGATACCCCGCCCTTGTAATCTAAAAGCTTTTTCCGTATTTTCAATCTAAAGTGACCATTTTTGTCATACATGAACACACCACAGCACACAGTGTGAACAGTGTGAAATTCTTCTCTGTATTTAACCCATTCACCAAGTGAAGCAGCAGGCAGCCAGGAGCACAGCCCCCGGGGAGCAGTGTGTGGGGACGGTACCTCACTCAAGGGAACCTCCGTGGTGCCACTAGCAGTCCTGGGATTCAAACCCATGGCCTTCTGATCGCAGGGCCAACTCCATAACCACCAGGCCACCGGCTGCCCCAAAACATCTGATGTTTTAAGCAGTGTAATTGTATCTACTAAGCTCAACAATATTTCCTAAAATTCAAATATTTATCATTGGTTTATACTGTAAGCACTATATTTGTCGCTGGTAATCTTGCAAAATCAAAATCATCTTAAAATTTACCACCATCGTGTGGAATGCTGTTGTGGCAAAAACGAGTAGCTGAATGCTGTTCCCCTCCCCAGCTGTATCACAGGATCAACAGGCAAGGCATCACTTAAAACAGACTCAAAAAGCCAGTAAAAGCCTTGAATACCTAATGGGGAGAAGCACCGGCACTGGGATTTGTGTTGGAACTCCAGCTGTGCCGTGTGCCTTCAGTGACAGGCAGTTTTAAAAAAACACTGCTGCGCGCCAGGGTCTGTCTAGCCGACACTGGCAAGAACCGTACCAGCAAACTAGACGTCTGCCTGGTCCCAAGGCGGAGCTGGAAACGTAGCGCATTAAGGTGTCTAATGATGCCAGCAGAGTTCCGCTTAAGGCAATAGCTGGTGAAAAAAAATGACACAAATGTATACAACTCACCCATTATCCTAAATGTAGTTCCCCCAGCTCAAAGTCAAGTCAAAGTGAAAGTGAACTTTTTCATCTCAGCTATAAACACGCTCACAGTGAGACAAGACGGCCTATCTCCAGATTTTACAGTGTACAGAATAGACACATGGAGTCCACACAAACAAATAAACTATAAATACTATAAATCAGAAGTCTAAACTAATGTGCAATTTGGTACAAGGTGATTTTTCATATACAAAAAAAAAAATGTACAAGACATTTTTTAACATCCAAAAAATTGTGGCACAAGCTAAACATTTAACATCCAAAATATTGTGGTGCAAGGTCATTTCTTAACATCCAAAATGTTGTCACCTAGAAAGCTGGAAGGTAATTTGTGAGCTTTAGATGTGCAGAAGATCAGCAAAAAAAAAAAAAGGTTAGCAACGGTTCAGAATAAATCAACATACTGCCAATCTATTAAAAAATACAGAAACTAAACTGTTTGGGGTTTGACGTTTTCTTTATATTCGGTGTCTGGAGCTAATGCGGCTACCAAAGAATGAAATACTGCACCAGTTAGCCTAGCAACCTGACTGCGCAGTTTATCACACACCATGTTGTTGAGCAATCTCAAATATACTTGCACATGTGGGTTTTATAGACATGCCAAAAATCGTTATCTGATCTGGGCAGTTATTCAGATATCCAGGATATCCAGTATCAGATGAAAGCCGTTATCAGGTTTGAAGAAATCCGCCAAAGAGACCTGGAGTTCAGCTCAGTAATCTGGTTCCTCAGAGCATGTGCAGCTTTAGTCTGATTTTGTTCATTTTTCGAAATCTGCTCATATTGTGAGCTTTGCAGGAACCAGCTGACACTAAATGTTTACTTTGAATGCTACAGCTATGAAATGACTATAAATTATTATAGTCTATCTTTTGAGTTACTCATGCAGATTGTTTTTTTTTTTTAAGTATTGATTGCATGGTATTATTATGTGCATATAAATGCACTTACTTTATAAAAATTTCATTGCATTGCTAGAGGGGGGCTGTATAGTGATATAGTATATATATATATATATACAGCCCACACTGCAATAATTCATAAACTATAGCAACCTGTGCATTTCACACACACACACACACTGCCACAAACTGTACAAACAGTGAACAGAAAAAAAGGGAAAAGTGGTCTCTTAGTTTTTTCCATGGCTGTATACACACACACACACACACACACACACACACACACACACACACACATACATATACATATATATAGCCATTTGACAGTACAATTCTGATTACAAAGAGGGCATAATTGGGTCTGTTTGATTGGATCAACTGAGTCAAAATCGCTGGGTAACACTTCACTTAACCCTAGTATTCGCATGACAACTGACACAATCCTGCATGAACATTTATAATGTCCTATCAACGAGCCAATGTGAAATCACATTTAATTATGGTAGACATTTGTTGGAGTAAGCTTTTATAAATGTGTATGTAGGTTTCTGTCAGTCGTCATGAAAGGCTTGCCAAGTATGTGTCATGTAGCTTTAGGAATACAGACCTTTAGTGAATTTGATCAAGTGAATTAGGTGAATTAACGAATGATCAAATCTTAGGAAAAAATGATACTATATTATGCTGCATATTGTGCTGTGCGCAAATGTGTTCAAGTATGAATGACGTTACGAAGCCCACTGCCTGTTCAAAGAGGACCCCAAAGAAGCCTTGGCTATATTTTAGCTATGCAGTGGAAGGTCTTTACAGTCACAGGCTGGTTGTACTGACAGGCAGTAGAGCAGAGAGGTTTTCCATTGGGTCCTGGCTCTGATTAAACCCAGAGTGGAATCCAGACCAAATCAAGAAAGGACAGCTTGAAAAAGAAACCGACTCGGAGCAGTTTAGCGACTGCGGTATTAGTAACGGTCCACGGCTCCTCCCTGCATTTTGTTACGGTGCTACTTAGCGGCTCCCCATTTGTCCTCCCTAAAAAGCAGCGGCTTTTGGACGGGCACATCCAGTGCTTCTTTCCTTTCATCTGCACGCAAATTTACTGCTCATTTAGATCAGAGCTCAATTCGCTCTATTCCCCTTTTCCCAGTGGTTCGATGGAGGCATAAGAAATGGTTAGCTGTTGTTTATTTTCCAGGCCCAGCATGAAATTCGAATGTCCCTTTGGCATATCGCACTACTGCTTACTCGTCGACCAAAGCTAAAAGTGAGCTTTTAGAAAATCGTCTTTATCTGTTTTGTGTGCAGCATATGCCCAATGCACAAAGCACAAGGAGTAGTGTAAAAGCGGGCCTTCCCAGGCCTGGTGCTTTTGTATATATGCTATTTGTCAATTGGTACCACAGTATTGATCTTTGCAAGGCCCGAGATACCAGGTAGATGGTTGGCCGTTGCCATTGCTGAACATAATGGCCAACCATAAATCATAGCAAGTGCAGTGTGTTCGGCATGTTTGGCTCGAGTCAGGTGGTCTTTTTAACTGTGTAACATTCAATGTGTGCTGCTACTAGGGATCTGAAAATAACCCCTGTGTACATACAGAAACGTATATACACTACATACATGTATACACTACATGGGCAACAGTATTGGGATGCTTGACCGTTCCACCAACAGGGACTTTAATGACACTGCATTCAAACACATAGACTTTAATATGGAGTTGATCCCCCTTTGCCGCTATAACAGCTTTCCACAAGAATTTGGAGTTTCTGTGGCAATTTGTGCCCATTCATTCTGTAGAGCATTCATGAGGTCAGGCACTGATGTTGGACGAGAAGGTCTGGATCACAATCTCCGTTCCAGTTCATCCCAAAGGTGTTGGATGGGTGTTCTATATAGTTACATATATTTATACACAAACCCACACACACTTATATGTTCATAGAATTTTGTATAGATCACAGTTCTTGATTATGTTGTATAGTTTTAGGTTATACTGCGTCTGCTTTCTTCTCTCGTTCTTTGTGCAAATTTCCCACCTGTGAGGCTGATAAAAGTTTTGTCTGATCTCTTATCTTACCTTTAAACTGTTTTTTTGGGCCCCCCCAGACAGCCTGCATCTTTAGTTAGGATGGAGAAAAAAACATTGTGCATTGTGAGGTAGGATGCATTGTGAGTTAGGATGGGGAAAAAAAAAAACATGGACCGTCTGAGGAGCCCTGAGGCCAAGACTGAAGACTACTGCTCTTGTCAGCAGTTTTTTTTTGGAATACTGAACATCTTGAATTGGTGTCAGTGGTTCAGAGTAAACGAGGAGAGAAACAAAATCCAGAAAAAGTGCAGTGCAAAAAACAAACAAAAAAAAACAAACAAAAGAAACCCCACAGAGAATAAGTAAAGTGGCCCCTTATAGTCATGGGTAAACACACCACAGCACACAACAGTGAACAGTGTGAAATTCTTTCCCAGCATTTAACCTATTCACCAAGTGAAGCAGGGGGCTGCCACCAATGAGGGGCAGCTGGGCAGCAGTGTGTGGGAACGGTACCTTGCTCAATGGTTCCTCAGTAAAGACACTAGCAGTGTTGGGATTCTGATCGCAGGGTAAACTCCCACTAGGCCATTATTATTTTTTTCAATAGTGCAAATGGCCACACTTCATCACTAGGGATGAGTATTTTAAATAGTTTTAGGATGTAAATGAGTTTTGAAATGAGTAACGTGATAATCATTTTCCCGTCAGTGTGAATGAACATGGGTGCACAAGAGCTCTGAAGGTGCTCCGCTGAGAAACATACACAGTATACAGCACTGTGACTGAATCACAGCCGTACAAGTTATTCGTGATCATGTGTGACCTTAAGAGGTCTACTGCCTATGTGCAACTCAAAAATAAAGAAAAAAGTAAAGCAAAGAAGCCCTGGATTTTCTGTCAGATATCTCGGGAACACTTTACAATCGGACGACCCTTATAAAGGGTTTATTCATGATGTATAAATCATTAATAAGCAGTTATAAAGTTTTAACAGTTGTCATACATCGATGCAGGCTCACTATTTGAGATCTCAGATCTTGCTCGTTGCTGAGTTTATCTTGTTCCTTTCTCAAGCAGAACGTTAAACTGAACTTCATGCGTTTGTTAACACGTTACTACCATTAAACCAGTGAGCCTGCGTCAATGTATGACTGTTATAACTTGTTCATAACTGCTTATTATTGATTTATAAACTGTCTACGACCTAATTAACGATCTGATTATAAATCATTTATAAACCTTTTATGTGGGTGGTATTGTAAAGTGGTATCGATATCTGTAATATTGGCGATTCCTTCTGTCGTAGCTGCCCAATGAAATTTGATGGGAAATTTGATGCTGCCTTGTGGTCTCACCCTTCTTCAGGATCTGAGGAAGTGCTCTGCAGAGTGAAATATTACCCTAGTTATTACCGTAGTTATTGTGAAAAAAAAAACGGTACCACTGTCACAAATAGACGCACCCGCTAAGACTGTGTCATCTGAACTAACTGTTGTATAATAGCAGGGTGAAGCAGTAAAATCACATGAAATTTTCTCTGTATTGTACTACACTATCGACATGTATGTTGATTTCAAGCCAGGTATACACTGTTCAGTTTTTTTAAACCTTGTTCCTTTGTGACACTGAATATTTGAGGCACCTCTTACCTCTTCTATGAGATACACTACATGGTGTAATGGTCAGGTGTCCCAATACTTTTGTCCATATGGTGTAGGCGTATCTGTTAGCTGAGCAAGAGACTTGCTTTCATCATTTCAGTGTTAAGTAGTGTTAGCTTACGTGTAGCATTCTTGTTTTCTTCAAAATCTACGTTTATTTTTCCCATAGAGAAAATCTGCTTTCAACCAGAGTTCCTAAAATGTGTAAGAGAAAAACTGCACAAACTCCATAGTCCTTAACTGAAATATTTCAGGCAAGATATGTTGCAGAATTTGGATCATATTGGCTGTTTTTTCCTCAGATAACTGACCCAGCATGTTCTGCTGGTATTAGACTGGTACTGGTGGGTACATTTACATTTACATTTACGGCATTTAGCTGACGCTCTTATCCAGAGCGACGTACATCAGTGCTCAAGTAGTCCACATCAGTTCTTCCGACCTGTAAAATTATACTTAAATCAACGTCCGCTATTCAACCCAGTCACTGCCAGCGAAGTTACACCTAAACGACTCCTGTCAAAGAAAAGTCAGAGGTTAAGGCAAGAGTAAGGAAGGCATAGAGATAAGAATAAGCTTTTCTTTTAAATGAATAAGGGGAAGAAGAAATAAATAGGCAGACACAAGAGGTGCTCTTTGAAGAGAGGGACTCCGCAGATCTGATCGGAAGAGGGAGTTCGTTCCACCACTGGGAGGCCAAGACTATTCTCATGTCTTCCTCTTCTTTTGAGCAACGGAAGGTTCCAGATGAGCAGTGCTTGATGCCCTGAGAGGATGAGAAGTGACATGCTGCTTGATCCATGCTGATATTTATCGGGGTGCAAGTCCATTCTTGGCCTTGAAAGCACGTGTTAAGGATTTGAACCCATTGCGGACGGCCACAGGGAGCCAGTGAAGGTTCCTTAGTAAAGATAGGGGTATCAATTCCATCTCACTGTAGTGGTTTTTCTTCTTCCACCTCATCAGCTCATTTGTTCACACTGCATGAAGAGGTTTGGTCTGAGTGGTATTTTGCAACATCTGTGCTCACACTGTACTGTGATAAAAACACATCCCCCTATGGACAGTTCTGCCTATTGGCAATTTACAGTAAAGCTGTTTCATTCGAGACAGGACATACACTCTGTAGAAAAAAAAGAGTGAGCTACCGCAGCTTTGCGCTCGGAAACCAAATCCAGCAAAATAACATGCTGAAGAGTAGACAGTGATAATGGCCTCTTTATATTCTACTTTGCAGAGAGAGTAAAAAAGGTCTATTACATTTCTTTACCTTGCAGTGAAAAGCTTGTTTGGGCAGTTAAACGTGAACCTGAAACTTGGGCTTTGAAAAATTGTACATCTGGATTAAGTAAGCTGATCCAGAATCAACTACACTATATGGACAAAGCTGGGACACCCTATGTTCCATCATCTGGGACTTTAATGACATTGCATTCAAATACATAGACTTTAATGTGGAGTTGGTCCCTCTTTGCAGCTATAACAGCTCCCACTCTTCTTAAAAGGCTTTCCACAAGATTTTGGAGTTTCTGCGGGAACTTGTGCCCATTCATTCTGTAGAGCATTAATGAGGTCAGACACTGATGTTGGATGAGAAGGTCTGGATCACAATCTCTGTTCCAGTTCATCCCAAAGGTGCTGGAT
>JBBIGA010147847.1:0-19123 GCA_037576975.1 Alestes dentex | reverse complement strand
CACACACACACACACACACACACACACACACACACACACACACACATCAATGAATACTAAACATTAGATAAACTGTGATTATGCGGCTGAATGCGGATGCTTATTGCAGGTTACATCAGTTTAAACTTCACTGTGAGGAGTTATTTAATTACATACTTTAAATCATTTATAATGTTTATACATTTTGTAGGAATTTGAAGTTCATTTTAAAATTTACCGTTTTCCAAATGCTATCTCAGTACAATACATTATCGCATTTAATTTAATTGTAGTTTTATGTTTCAGAAATGTTTATGTTTCAAATCTAGTTATTGTGTTTCATCTCTTTTAAAGTTTTCTGTTAATGTTTCGCTGTATTCTTCCATCGTGTTATCTGTTCCAAACATTGGTACAGTCTGGAAGCTCCATGCACTTAATTTTATAATAATGAAATGTTTAGTAACAGTATTTCATTAAACATTATATTGTATTAATGTATGTTTCGTGTGGTAAATGTGTTCCTGTTAATTTTCAAACAATAAACTTCAAATTTATAGTAAATTCATTTTGGCCTCATGTGTCAGCTCTCAGGCTCTGTTTTTGCTGATCATTTTCACTCCTACTCGAGTTGTTTTTGTTTTTGTTAGGCTACATTTACTTCTGCTTGACATTTACTTCAGCATTAATTTTACTGGAGCGCAGTGACAGGCTGCTCTACTCACCCCTGCCACTGTTACTTAACATTACTAAACATTTTAAAAGACGTGAAGTCAAGGAAAAAAAAAATCTAACCTCTGGAGGAATCCGCCCCCTCAGCAGGCTGTGCGGCCCCCTCTCCAGTGACCTCTGTGTCTGAGGGAGAACCAGCTTCATTTGAGAACCTTTCGCCCACCGCTACAACCATCTCTTGTTTAAAGTCAGACCGCCCTGAGCCTGAACACACAAAGCGACCTGATCGACACTGACCCAGGAGCCTGAGAGATGATGCTGGAACTAACAGACTATATGGATAAAGGAAGGATGAAATAACAGCCAAAGAGAGTGAGACTGAAGGGGTAATAGAGAAAGATGGGCAAAATAAAGATAGAAAAAGAGATCCAGAGATTCAAAGGGCAGCCAGGTTGACACAGATGTGAGCGCATGCACTCACATCCACTGAATGACCTGTTACATTAACCCCCCCCACACACATACACACACACACAAACTCCTAATCCCACAATCCTCTCCTGCTGTTTAGAATACCAGTAGATCCACCCCTTTAGTAACTGCCCATCAAACATCCCCACCCCCACCTACCCTCCAAAGCCATCTAGCCTTATGTAAGCCATCTTATATAAGCCCCTATTACAACAAGAGCAGCTCTAAGGATGTCACATCACACTTCATCTTCCTTCAGCATACCTCTCATACTACCTCTCTCTCTCTCTCTCTCTCTCTCTCTCTCTCTCTCTCTCTCTCTCATTCATAAGCACAGAGTTCATCAGTTCACTTCCCAAGATAAACATTCTTCCACCCACTGCTGTGGATTCTGTCCACTCCAAATATTGCTGGAGAGACAATGACTGCTTTGGTTAATGGGTTTCACTTTCAACCCTATGTTAAGACCTTATAATAATGTTATCGCAAAGCACCACTTTACAAAAAGACTACACTTATAAAGCGTTTAGGAATTATTTAAAATGTGTTAATTAGTTGTTATTAATTAGGTCCTAAACACCATCAAAATCATGAATAAGCAGTAATATCACATAATTAAAATTTATTTTTTAAATGATTTTTTGCTTTATTAGAAAATACCAGCTGCTCTTTTTAGACATTGTAGCAAATTATAATTCATTTCTGCGAATGCACAGTAAGGTATGTTTTGTATTGACACACGAGTGTGTTTTTATCTTAAAATAACAAAAGGAGCACAGAGATATGATGTCCTGGAGCTTACTACTTATTTAATTATGTACCAGGCAACACTGTTACAACTAAAAGCAATGTTGAGTAAGGCCAATACCAGTACATACTGTGTAACACTCAGCTTTATTATGACAGTGATTGTGTGTTTTATATTAAATATGGGACCACAGAGCAGACTCTCATCTAATACAGCACTAATGAATTAGAGAAGTTTTGCAAACTGTGGAAGGTGTTTATCTAACACTCCATGAACTCTGTTACTTCATGACGGCCTTTTCTGACTTATTTGCCAACCAGTGAGAAAGGTTAGCGTGAGATCCACTCCAGCAATCCAGCACTCCAGTAAAACAATGTGCACCAATGTTCTGAGGTCAGCGCAAACCCTAAACAGACTATTGTGCATGTCCGGACTATAAACAGTGAAGTCTGGCCTCAGATCAGCTCTTAGAAGATCAGCTCCGCACATGCACAGCTGTGCCGTAAGAGGATATTAACTGTCCTCTCTAATCCAGCAACCCTCCCCCACTCTCCCTCTCTCTCCCTCCTTCCCCCACTAGCCTGGTCTAATGTAAATCTGAGTGGGATTTTAATCCTGCTACAAAAGCATGGGATTACAGAATTTACTCTGTGCATCTTGGGCACAGCTAAACTACCATTTCAAAGTCTCTATTATTTTCTGGGATACTCTCATTTAACCCTTAGAGAAGTGATTACTTTTATTTTAACATACTATATAATTATATAATTACATACCCACATACTTAACTACATAGTCAGTTACACAGTGAATTACAAATTATTTACATTCTGCACTGATATCATTGATAACTCTGAATGTCTCATGCTCTTCTGTTCATGTCAAAACTGAGAAATGACAAAAACCATGGCACAACTGTAAAGGGTGTTTACTCCAAAGAGAATATCTTCGCTTCTGCTTACAAACAAGCTAACGACATTGCATCTGAACATTTTTTTGGACATTCTTCTAAAGCTTGGAAAATACATTCCCGGTTTTATTTAAAGCTTGTAAGAAGCATATTAAGATGTATTTTTAACACATATTTTATATTTCTACATTTCTGTTTACCATCTGACAGAAACTAGCCCTCATATTCACAGTCTGTTGGCCTACTGTGACTTGTCATGGTTAATCTGAACCATTAAGCCTTCAATTCAGCCTCGAAGATAGATCCAATGGGAGAGCTAGCTACATTTATCTAGACACCATGCAGGAAAAAAAAACGATTTTGACCAGATCATTTTCCTTTGGGCATTTAAAAATTTTTACCATAATATTTCCATCCAGAATGTAATTATGAAATAAGAGTAGTACTGTTTCCTTTCCGGTTTGAAATATAAACATGTTTCTATTAAACAAAAAACGAGCTAAAAAATGTAAACAAGTAGTTCCCTGGAGGGTACCACACTAGTCACAATTTAGTATCTATTTTCTGAGAGTGTATAAACAAATTGCATGTAAATTAGAGAAATACAGTATGTATTTACAGAAAATACATGTTGCAGCATCATAAATACCATATGGATAACTAGGACACAACAAAGTAAAGTGCATTAACCCTTTGAACTCTGGGCCATTTATGAGCGTTTTTGCATCCCTTTATTTATTGGGCTATAACATTTCAGTTCCATAAGCTAGCCATTCATGCCTTATGTTGTTTTTTTCAGAAGACCCAGGGCTACTTATTCATGTAATTATTTGATGTTAAACTAACAAGTAAAATCTTGATATCGTTTTTATAAGCAAATTCTAGTTTTCACCTAGTGAAATTTTACTTTTTTTCTTTTATTTCTACTCAGTAGAGATTTAACTTTAGAAATGTGTGGGGTAAATGTCCATAGCCATTCTTATATATTTTTTTTTTTTCTTATACATTCTATGGCTTATTACAACATAAAAACGTGCTTATTTCCAGACGGAATTTGAATTTGGCCTTCCTTGGCATCATTTACTGCTGAAGAAGTTCAGATGACCTCTAGAATGCAGTCAAACACTTTCCCCCAACAGTTACAAACATATGACACAACATCATTATGAAAAAAAAAATAATATAGCCAAAGAATAGAAATAAATATATGTATTATATAGAAAGACAGTGGGAAAAATTATGACAAATTATGATGAATTTGTTACACTGAATCCAACGACAAGTGTGTGGACCATCGTGGAAGTGAACGCACACTTTATTTGCGCCTAAAGTAAATAATTTGGATGTTATTTGTGGAGTTTCAGCAGCGTGTTTTTTGTGGGAAACCTTTTTAAATGTACTCTCTTTTGCGTACGATTACTCTGGAATAGTTTATCGCACAAACACGGGACTTTGACGATCGTATAGGGTAAGTCTTCTCGATTTCAGTGATATGTGTATCATGCATGTATGCTACTCCTGTCGCGAGTTATGAGTCTGAGACTAAAGGTTACAAAAATGAGTGCAAAATGCGTTCATGGAGTTCAAAAGGTTAAGAGAAAGTGTAAAAAATTATAACTTTCCAACCTAACATTTGTAACATTCTTGGATTGGGTACAGCATACAGCTTTTTTTTTTTTTTTAATGTAAACACAATGTGAATTTAGTTATTAGCATTAACTCGACTAGTGGCATCTGCTGAAGTAAATATATATTTAAATACTATTTCAATATATATTTCTTCCACAAGGTAACATCCCATCTGTCTGAAATGCCTCCAATTTTGTAGCAGTCATGCTTTGTTTTTGCTGCTGTTTAACCCCACCACTCCCACAAACATAAATCAGAAACTGTAACACATTATCCCTTCATACTATGGACATAGTTTTGAACTAAACACAGAATTACGGAGAACCTGAGCTAGCAGGGCATTGTCTCTCAATGTGGGTTCAAGTAGGAGGGGGTGAAACATGATATCTGTCAACATTATTTTTTCCCCGCTCACTGGTGATATACAGCTCTGGAAAAAAAATAAGAGACCACAGCAAAAATGTTCAGTTTCTCAGGTTGTATCTTTTATAGGTGCGAGTGCTGAACTGAACAGCTTTGCCTTAGTTTTTAAGAACTGCTGACAATTTTCAAATTAAGAATATTGTTCTTTAAAGCATAATTTTAAAGGAAATGACAAAACATCAAAATAAGAGAAATGATGCAGTGTTTACGGAACTTGAATAATTCAAATAAAATAAATCTCTTGTTCACTCTTAAACAAAGTGGCAATAATTACCTTTGACGTACTTCTAGTAGTATTTTGCCATCCAACTGGTCACATTGCTAGAGGAGATTGTTGATTACAGGAGTGTTTTTATATTTTTGCTCAATAAATAAGATGTGATTCAGGTGATCACTAATCAGTACCTCATAAAGCAGAATGAGGTGCTTGTGAAGGAATTTAACAATGCAGTGGTCTCTTATGTTTCCAGAGCTGTAATCAAAAGTCATAAAATGTTTAGGAGGTGGCAAAAGTCATCACAATTTGATGGAAGATTACAGAAAAAAACAATCATTTTAGTCTTTTAAAGACGCGAGACATGAACTAACGAGGTACAGAAGATCAATTTTGATATTAATCATTGACTTTCTCTGATCTGCTGCTCTGTCTCTTTTTGATGCATCGCATACCTGACAGATAAATGTCGTTCCTTATATCCAGATCTCAACATAGTTACTGACTTGGGAATTATCACCTCTAAGATTTACTAAATTGCAGCAGATGATGAGAATGAATCAATGAATCAGTTACTAAATTAAATCACTGACTCCCATTCGGGTGATCATTTTGATTGTTTCTTGAAAAAAATATGGTTATATGCACAGTCTCAAAAGAACAAATAAACAAAAACACACACACAAAAGATAAGCTGATGCTATAGTATTAGCAAAGCCTGGTAAACTATTAAGCAAAATTCAGCATAGCTTTAGTCAAGCTTCAAATCAATGAATGTGGAATACTATTTTAGTTAAGCTCAAATACTTTTCATCAAATTTAGCAGGATTAGAAGTTTAGCGAATTTTATTATTGCTAATGGCTAAAGTTAATAGACTGAAAAGCTAGTTTCTTTGAGGAGAGACAGGGGACTTGTGTGGCCAGCAAAGCATCTAAATATGTAGAAATCAGAATCATTTGAACTCATCATGAGAAAAATATGTTTGCCATAGAAAGATAATGCTGTAATATTCTCTGATGTAAGCATTTTAGATCTAGAAGTCCTCCTACATTGTGGAAATAGTTCTAATTAAGTTCTGATTAAGTCTTATTTAATATAAGGCCAATCATGCCTAAAGCTAATGCACTTTGACTAAAGAGCCTCGCAGGCCAGACGACTACAGAAGCCCCTCTGTCTCTGATTTTCTACCTGTGATCATTGTGGCCAGGAAAAGGAGATCCAGCTGTGAAGACAATGCACATAGTACCTTTGTCTGTTAATTCCTCTGACTGAGGTGAACTTATGACGTGACAGAGTAAATTCAATCTTCACTGTCCTACAAAGTTCAGTTATTTGTTTTACAATTTTACCATAATCTTCTTTCCTGAACTCTTTTAACCCTGCTGATGTTTAACGTGTACACTGGCTCTGCATTTTGATTCCTGAAGGAAATAAAAAAGACAGCAGCTGTGGTCTCTTTCAAACATAGAGCAATGATGAATAAATAATACATTAGATAAGATTATACCCTATGCCTGTCAGAGCACAACCTTCTACCTCCAGCAAAGTAACTTCAAAGAAAAGGAATATTTGCAACTTTCAGTGTAAGTTTATGTAACAAGATGTCATTTCGAATCACATGCTTCAGTCTGTTTATTGTGAAATTTGGGACAATGTAAATATCAGAGGGTATTTTTAATTATGTCAAAAAGGGAAAAAATTAAAAAAATGGAAATGCAAGGTCTTGTTCTAATATCAGTATTTATATGCTTTGTGTACAAATGTACTGTAGCTTTTGAAATGGCAACAGGATGAGCTAAGGAAAAAACAAAAAAAAACTGTAATTCTTGAATTTTGACCATGTCTTTTATTTGGTCCATTCATTGCAGCACAGCATATGGAACACTTTCAAAGGGTGAAATAAAAAGATTAATACAAAAAATGTGTAATGAAGTTAAAACCAGGAGTGGAAAATATTTGGGTACATACATGTTGCCTCTTACATTTTCATTAAGCCTTTAAAAATACACATTCAAATTTCAAAATATACATACACTGATCAGCCACAACATTAGCAAGAGTAAGCATCAGAGTGACAAGGGCCAAATTGTGATGGCTGGGTCAGAGTATCTCCAAAACAGCATCGCAAAGTCTGGGGTGCTCTCGGCATGCAACTTTACATTTGTTTGTTTTGTTACATTTTTATGGCAGTTTAGCAGACGCTTTTATCCAAAGCGACTTCCATTCCCCAACTACAGGGAACAGTCTCCCTGGAGCAACTTGGGGTTAAGGGTCTTGCTCGGGAACCCAGGGGTGGTGTGCTGAAGGTAGGATTCGAACTCATGACCTCGAGTTAAAGAATCTGCTACTAACACCTTAGTGCCAGATATCACAGCACAACTACACATGCCACAGCTGGGATGAGAACAAAGTACATACGATTACAGAGGTGGTTTAAATGTTATGGCTGGTCATTGTAAAAAAGGAAGATTTTTTAAAGAAAAAAGAATTATATTATATAATTATATTCATTTTATCATTCAATATATTTTCAGCTCCGTTCTACCCGTTTAAGAACAGTGCCTCTGTACTTTTTCTGCCCCTGGTTCAAAAATGAAAGTGATGGTATAAAAGAACTACTAGATCATTTGTAGATTAATAGCCAGATAGGGTCTACATGCATGTTATAATAATAAACAAATCCTTCAGCTGGAGAACACCTCGGGACATCTGTTTCCTGAACATCTAGCCCGTAGGAAAGTTTGAAATGAACAGCACAAAATACAGTAAAGTGCAGTACCATCCAGCCAGTAACTTACTTGGCTGCCTGTTCTTTTCTGTCTTTCCTGTACTGCCTATTGACTGTTCCTCTGTGCAATCTGGGGAAATTTCCTGATTGATTACTGTTTGTTCAAAGAAGCCTATAGGATTCCTGTCAAAATTTCACACACACATACACACAAACACAAGAACACACTAAACTTACTTCTTCCTGACGATGATCCCACCTTTCACCTTTCCAGGAAAACACTGAATCTACAGACAGAAAGAAACAATATTAATGTATTAGACATCTCATACATACACATACACTAGGGCTGCACGATATATCGTAAATTTACCGTCATCGCGATATCAACACGCGCTATATACATATCGTGAAAGACTGACTGAATTGCAATAAATGGTGTTTTTCCAAAGCTCTTCATATCAACATATTTGGCCAATCAGATGGAGTCCTACTGCCTTATGCCCGCCCCCTAGTAGATGCGAGTGCTAAGCACACGGAGAGTAGAGCTGTAATACTCGGATCCTTTTTAGGATTCGGCTCCCTCTGAGTCACTCACTAAACTGATCCGGATGTGTGAGTCACTTGAGTCAGTTTTGGAAGTTAACAGGCGGATTCACTGACTCGGCCAATGTGCTTCAGGAGCACTAACCCGCTCTCTGAGCGATTCCAATTCGCCTGCAGGGCTATTTTCGGCTCTGACTGACACAAGGAGTTCACTAGTAGCTCATTTCCACAGCTGCGATGCTGGTGCCGTGCCGGTGCCCAATCTAGAACTGGTCTCGTCTTGGTCTCTGGTATCGCGGTGGCCAGGTTAGAGGGAGGCGGCCGGACGGGCTGTAGTTAGCCTAGCCGCTAACTGCCCCTGGGAGCCCTAACGGCTCAGCTTTCAAGCGCTGTATTAAACTATCATTAACAATGCTATTACTAATAAACTGTCATAATTAATCTCTAACGACTCTGTCACTCAGAACCGTGTATTTATCGGTTGTATTCGGTGGCTAGCCTAAGACAGCGGCTAAAGTTAGCCTCTTAGCTTCTCGCTCGAATTACCCGTTCCACCTTAAATCGTGCTTCTGTTTCCATTTCATCATTTAAGGTGGAACGGATAACATCACCCGTATTTGTTGTGTTTTAGTCGTTCTGTTTGTTTTTTTACCTTTATTAGTAGTTTTTTACCCTTATTAGTAGTAGCTAAAAACATTCTTAGGACCATGCTAAACACTTTTAATAAAAATAAACATTTGCTGTATTTTAACCCCACTTTCTGAGCTCCAACCATTAAAGAGGGACGCATTAAAATGTTCTGTTAGAGTAAATTCTTAAAAAATTCTTAAAAAATTCTTACTTATCGCATGTGATATCGCCATCGCCAACATTATCACATATCGCATAATAACGTGCAGCCCTAACATACACACACACACACACACACACACACACACACACACACACACACACACACACAGTTGGTTCCCTTCCCCAGCCGGAACGGAGACTGTCACTGCTCTGCTAATAGTACAATAGGCCGATTGTGCCATTACTGACCTGACACTCAGTGATGTGTGCCACTGGTCTGCTTTTAGCAATGAGCCCAAACCCTTGCACACATTTTTTCTGCATCTGGCCTCTTTCCCTGCACCACAAACGCCACTGGATGAACTTTCAATGTTAACATGAAGTTCTCAGAATACCATTAGTTATATTTCCTCAGACACAGTTAAACGTGAACAGAAGCTCCCTACCAGGCGTACTCACATTTTCACTCTCTGTAAAAGTGCATGAGTGGATTAGAGGCATGTTCTGAAGGTGGCGATTCAACTGCATTTGTTTCAGAAATAGACATGTCAAACCATATTTAAATGTAAAAATGAAAAAAAAGAGTATACCGATTTATTATTTTAATATTTCTCTATGGTATAAATAATTCATCCAGTTACATTTGTTAATTCAGTTACAAATTAAATGATCAAATTACATTATGGTGAAATCACAGATTTTGTGAAGCACTGAATCATTCCCCAAAGAACTGTATTCCAAGTCATTGTGAGGTTTAAATCCCTACAATCATCAGTCTCCTACCTACACACTTCACAGCCCCTTACTGAAAGTCACAAGGGGTGGTAAACTTGTCGGCCCCACCCTCTGCTGTGGTTGCCGGGCAGCAAATGGACGGATGGCACATTTGAGAAGGATTAAAATGTGAGGGATTTAGAGGAACTTCTGTTTCAGCTGCTCAAACCAAACACTTTCATGGTTTGAATGCATATTCAATAGTCAACAAAAATGTGATGTTCAGGCTTTTTATGCTTGAGGAAATGTGGTTTTCTGAGTTATTACGAATGTTTCCTCTGAGAAGACTTACTGAGCCTCTGAGAAGACTTACTGCAGGGGAATTTTTCCCTTCATGAATCCCTTACCTTAACTAAAGCCTCTGAAAAGCCAAATCTCACACAAAATATTACAGCAATCCTTTTTTAAGGGCTACAGTGTCTCTTTGACTTTCCCTCAGTACTTCAATACAAGTGTGTTAGCATGCACTGTGTACGATACATTTACTAAGATATACAAAACATTCTCAGGACTTTTCAGATCATTAAAATACCATGACACTTAAAGGATTTACTTTTTAGAACTGTGTACATTTCTGCACAAATATGAACCAAAACATCATCAGATTAAATAAATATGACCTAAAACATTGCCGGTTAGGTTCATGTAACCCTAAACTTAAACCTAGCTGGCCCAGTTTGTGTCCTCTAGCAACTGTGCAACAATTTTGATTAGTAAACCTACTCACGACTGAGTTTAATCTGAGATTTGAACTGGCAGTATTTAAGCTGACTAACAGGATAACAGTTAAACAACAGCACCGACACTGACAGACCTCTACAGGCATAGCAGTGAAGTCTCGTTGATTAGCTGTGAGACTTGAAAATCACGCTCCTTGCCCTTACCCATGTTAATAAAATTTCTGCTCACTTCACATCGTACTGGCCAATATGGCCCTCTGGTATTAGCATAATATGTTGACTTTGTGAGCTGATCATTGAACAGGATGCCAAGCAAAGCCAAGCAGTGGCTAAACAGCCTTCTTGCACAACAGCAAAAACTTTCGATTGATGCGTTTTGTTTCACCACATCATGCAGTAAAACCCAAATGTGTGATCCTTTAATCCTCAGTGATCAGTGTCTGGGCTCAGTTTTTACACATTATACATTTATGCAATTATACATTTTTATCACAGTCAGGTTGACAGGTATGTCTACAGGCCAATGGTGGGCTTTCATGTTGAGTCACTTCATGTTCCCTCATTCAGCCAGCTGTGTTCTGTCCTAACACCATACTGTTCCTGTAGTGTAGTTTTTTGTGTTCCAGCTTGGATAAGGCCCCCTGGCTCGCAGCGGAGATGCCTTCTAGCTAAAGTTGCAACAGGATAGGTCTATGATTCAGCTCTTATAACTTTTCGCTGATTTTTGTTCTATGAGATATCAGCTACTGCAATGCAGAAAGAAATCTATTCTAGTGTTATGAAGTGTTGTAGTGTTTAAAGCACAACTACAAAAACTTGAACCATTAGAACTCCCAGTCAAAGGAACAATTTGTGATTATACTGAAGGTTCACTCTGTGTTTAAAAATCAATGACAAAACCAAACCAAAGAAAGATATGATAATATGAAATTGCGCAACCTCAGAGGTGCTTCAAAGTTTTCACGTGTTCAGTCCAGCCACTGAAACTGAGCCTATAAGCCTTCGCTCTTGATTCATCTCAGTGGACCAAGTTCCACACAAAGAGCTCATAACCCTGAAGCCCTGCAGCCAAAACATCCTTTCTGCATTTCTCTGTTTGAGAGACAGTCCAGGAGACATGCCGGGTTATTAGTGAATAGTGGAGAAATGTTACACAAACGTACACTTACAGCTCTCAATCTCAGTGCAGAGAATGGTACAATCCAGCCACCCCCTCCACAATCACACACACACACATATACACACACACACACAGAGAGCGACATGCGGGGTATATAGGTCAGTTTGCATGACCAAGCATGCTGAAATAAGAGCATGCTGAAATACACTTTCAAGACAGGCCATGCTACAGAAATTACAATAAAAATAGGTTTAATACTGCAAAACAAACTGATAATAATAGTAGCTGTAGTAGTAGTAGTCGTAGCACTAGTAGTATTAGTAATAATAATCATTTTTATTATAAGTAGTAGCAGTAGTTATTGTTGTTGTTATTTTATTATAGCAGTGACTATAAATAATACGACTACTCTTACTATTGAGGCATGGTTATGTTAGGTTCTATAAGGATACCTAACACGGTATTTTTTCCTGTAATTGTGTAATATGGCAGCTCTGTATTCCACTGTTACATGTTTTTTACTACTTAGTTCAGTGCTGCTCTGCTGATTTGTTCCTCTGTCTGGCACCACTCAGCTCAGTGTTCTAAGGGCAGCTCATCCACTCCACATGCCTTAAGGGGTTATACATGACATAACGCATCACGTCAGAGGACCACTCAGTGCCTCTTCACAGGACCACTCCTTACATCCACACAGAAAAAGACAAGGAGGCAGGAGAAAAAGACACAAAAGATCAACAGGGTGATGTAAATAAGGATGAATATTTTTGCAGTAGCACTGCAAGCGCAAAAAAGAGCAAGCCTTCATTAAATATTCATAATGGCCAAAGTATACTGAGAAGGGAGTGATGGCTGAATACACTGCCCTAAAGCATTCAGTAACATATTCCGTTACAACACGCAATTCTATACATATGGAGCAATATTATTAATTCTAGAAGGTTTACATAGCTTTCACGGTTTACTTTTACACTACTGTATTCTCTCGGATTTACATCCCATTCACACTACTGTAAGGTGTCACGTTCAGGTTGTGCCCATTCAGGAAGGAGGGACAGATTCCCATAGTTTTACTCTTTTATTATAAACAAAACAAGATGGCACGAGGGCCAAAACTCAAATTGTTTCTGTCATGCCTTACACTTTGTTAATGCTCCCAACAGCCTTCTGTGCAATAATCATACTAATGGTACAATACTAATCATTCTGGAAGGTTTATGTAATGTCCTTACTATACTGCTACATTACATTATTTTTACACTGTTGTGTCTATTTATTGCATTGTCTGTATTGTTTCTGTTGTCACTTGCACTTTGTTAATGCTCCTAACAGCCTTCTGTGCAATAATCATACTAATGGTAATACTAATGGCTGAATGTTGCTATGTGCTGCACCGCGATCCGTAGAGGAACGTGTACGTGTATGTACGTGTACACAGCAGCCGATGACAGCGGAGAACCTTGAACTGAATGTGAACACATCAAAATAAAATTTACAATACATCTTGATAGGAAATCTTGTGATTCCTCAATTAAAATCTCTTGTTTATTAAAACATTCACCGATTAAACTGTGCATTCTCAAATTACAGGCTTAGTGATTAGTTTGCCATTTGAGTAACAAAAAGGTTCTCCACTCTGCGGGTCTATATAAAATCATGGTTGGCAGGCAGAAGTTTCTCCACAAGGGGGAGCTACTAGCACTCCAGGCATTTCAAAATGTAAAGTGTCCATTTGTCATACGCGAACACACAATGGCACACAATGTGAACAACACGAAATTCTTCTTTGCATTTAACCCATTTACCCAAGTGAAGCAGCAGGCAGCCAGTGTGGGGAGCAGTGTTTGGGGACAATATTTTGCTCAAGGGTACTTCAGAGCTGCCATTAGCAGTCCTGGGATTCAAACCCACAACTTTCTGATCGCAGGGGTAACTCCCTAACCACCAGGCTACCAACTGCCCCATTTTGTGAGCATCACCCACCCTAGTGCATACGTGCCTGTAGTGCCAAACAGGACTGAACATCTTTGCAGACAACCAAAGTAAATAATACAACAACCAAAGTAAATAATATTGCACTTCAGTGTCTTTGTTTATGCAGAGCAAGCCCAACCAGCATTAAACCCAGGAGTGAAGTGAACATCACCACTAGTTACTTTTCAGTTAAGTTATATAACAACAGATTACTCGATCAATGGTCGAATAACTGATATATTAGACTGCTATATATTTAATTCACAATGATTCATAATTCAAATACATTAATTAAAATAAAATAGTTCTGAAATTTAAAACACATTATATGAAATACAGTAAACTTTAAGAAGAAAAACACGTGTGACAGATGGCGGCCACTAGAGGCCGTCCTTTTCTGTTCTTGTGATTTTGGTTTTTGTTTGAACTCTTATTGTGAAATTCTGAGCACCGCAGGCAGTGAGTTTGTTTGTTATTTTCAGCTGGCCAGGGTGCTCAGAGAGAATGAGATTTGTGTTTCAATTGGTTTGTGTTCTGTATTTAAGTTTGTTAGTGGTGGACCTTAGTGTCGGTCCACCATCATACTGAGTGGCTCTGGTTGTGTGTTCCCTCATCTCCTTTTGGTTTGTGTTCATTTCTGGCTCACATGCATGTGTTTGTTTTTGTCATGAATAATGAAGCTAAAATGATTGCCTATGTGCCTGCCCTCATTTAGGAGAAAGGGGAAATCATGACAGATGGACCGACCTACCACAAGGCGCAGCAGACAAGGCGAGAGTGGTGTGCGAGCCCAAGGAGGAGGAGTGGCTCGGGGCTGCCTACACCAGGTCCAACCGGCTAGCCAGGCCGTAACCAGGCCGCTAAAGCCCGTAGCAGGGAGGCTAGAGCCCGCAGCAGGGAGGCTAGAGCCCGCAGCAGGGAGGCTAGAGCCCGCAGCAGGGAAGCTAGAGCCCGCAGCAGGGAGGCTAGAGCCCGTAGCAGGGAGGCTAGAGCCCGTAGCAGGGAGGCTAGAGCCCGTAGAAGGGAGGCTAGAGCCCGTAGCAGGGCTTTTCACCCTAGCAGCAGAGCCGCTGTGCACTCCATCAACAACTTGGAGGGGACCTGGACCCCCAGGAGCTCTGGGATTTCACCCTATGGGGGATGGAATCCCCTGAATTTTTTAGGGGGGTCTTGCAGGGCTCCAGAGGGGCTCCCTGGAGGGGGCTCAGCCCAGGAGACCATGGAGGAGCTCCCCAGAGGGGGCTCGGCCCAGAGGGCCACGGAGGAGCTCCCCAGAAGGAGTTCAATTCCGGAGGGAGCTCGGTCCTGGAGGACACGGAGGGGCTCCACGGAGAGAACTCGGTCCTGGAGGACATGGAGGGGCTCCACGGAGAGAACTCGGTCCTGGAGGACACAGAGGGGCTCCATGGAGATTGCTCGGTCCCAGAGGACACGGAAGCTAAAATGACTATCTGCCTACGCGCCTGCCCTCATTTGGGAGAAAGGGGAAATCAAGACAACATGAGAACACTTGAGACGCTCCACAGGGGAAATTCTGGACTTCAGCTGTGTCAAAGGGCAGCAGCCAATCAGCAGCAAGGAGAAATGAATAGCGTTCTCGGATTGGATACTTTCAAACCTCCCGCCTCTGAGTACAGCGTTATTCTTTGTGTTCTCTGGACAGTACCAAAATATTCATAGTTATTTTTTAATGGAAATGTAGCTGAATTTACATTAATATTCATGTTACAAAATTAGTAAATTACATTTTTCTTAATAATTTAGCACTAAAATGCATGAAAAATTATTGTATTGCCACAAAAACGCTGTGACGTCTGGGCCTCATCCGCCACGCCCCCTAGTCCTTGAGCTGGGTTGTTTATGGTTGGGCGTGATGCTTAGCTACCCAGCATGAGGACGAGGTGGCGTGGCGGATGAGGGCCGGACGTCACAAAAGCAAATAAAATGAGGAGGATAACTGCAGTTTCCACGATAGTGCGGGGATTTCAGCGAACAATTATAAATTCAGTTCTCAGTCAAAATCCATGATGGACTGAAACCGCAACTGCTGATCTGCGTTAAAGTGGGGGTAGAACCCAATATAGAATACCTGTTATTAACATTAAGATGAAAAATTACTAACACACTATATATGTATAAATAATCCAGACACGTCTTCTAATGAATGGTTTCAGCTTCACTTCTATTGCCCAATGACAGATTAGACATTGTTAGATGTCAGCTGATGAAAGGTTTCCGTCAAAAGCATCCTGTTCATTTAGAAACACTGTGGAACTTTCCAGTAATTCCAGACTCTACATTTATTAACAGTTGCTAACCACTTTATTAGAAGCACCTACTTTTACTGCTGGGTGCCCAGTTAGAGACTAGTTATAGACGGGCTATATCCGATTACAACCAATTTGTGTTGGTCATCCTATAGTCCTTTATCAGTGGTCAGCTGGATGGTCTTGCATGGTGGGCTACTCTTAAAATATCCACTGTGCCTGATATGTTTTTATCCCCCACACAAGACCAGCTGCCATGTCAGTATTGCTGTTGTATTAAAAGTGGTCTACCACCCAAATTTTATACCATCAACAGTAATCCTATAGTCAACAGTACTCCTATAGTCACAGTCACATCCTTTAAAACAGTGATCCTGTCCTATTGACGATGAATGAGATACAATGTTGCTTGCAAATTCAGCATGACAACACATGATCTAACTGTACACCTGTATAATGGTCAGTGTCTGGACAATGTGAAGTGGCCAGTTATTAGCCGCAAAACATGGAAGGGTCAAATAATGTGGAAAGTGTACATACACTAAATTTCAAAATGTTTGTGTACACCTTCTCTAAAATTCATTAACAGGAATCCCCCCTTCCCCTGTCACAGCATCAACCCTCAACTAGGAAAGATTAATATTAGAACTAGGGTGTCCAGGCCCAGTGAGGCTTTTCATTCCAAAAGATGCAGGAGCAAATCAGTTCATCCCAAAGGTGTTGGCTGGGGTTGAGGTCAGGGCTCTGTGTGGGCCAGTCAAGTTCTTCCATACAGAACTCATCCAACCATGTCTTGCTTTGTGCACTGGGGCACAGTCATGCTGGAATAGAGAAGGACCTTCTTCCCCAAACTATGTCCACAAAGCTGGAAGCATGGCGTTGTCTAAAATATCTTGGTATTAAGAAGCATTAAGATTGCTATTAGAAAAATTCCAAAGGACTCTTGTAAAAAAGGCAGACCACACACAGCAGACCAAAGTCTTATAGAGGAGTTGTTATTTGTCTAAAGCAGCTCCTGCAATCAATCCAGCGCATGTGAAAATAAAATAAGGAGGATTCCGCTACATCCTGACAACTCATGCCAGGTCGCGCTGCCCCTTTCCCACATCCTACATCCTTTCTGTAGCCATCTGTAGACAAAGATGAGAGAAATCCTCCCAAGACACATTTTCTTCTGGGCATACAAAATAAGTCACACAAAGTAAGTCACCCAGAGTTCAGTGCAACACACAGATAAAATGATGAGGTAGTAGGTTGTGAATAGTTCTTTGTTAATTGTTCAGTGATTACAAAGTGGAGGTTACACATAATGATTGTATGATATATATGTGAAACTTAAAGAGAATAACAATTCTTCCAACAACTGCCCTTCACTAGAGGTAAGGGGCCTAGCGCAAAGCCTGAAAAACAGGTGTCCCAATACTTTTGTCCATATAGTGTATTGTGTTGTAATTGCTCCGCCCTTTTTGAATCCCAATCTTCTACGTCATCACGTCACCTTCGTCGTGCTATTGTTGCTCTGAAATGTCACTGAGAGGAAAGAGACTCAGACCAGACACTAAACCAAACAGTTTAGTTGATTTTTCTGACACTCTGAAAGAATTCCACGCTAGTCTTTGGTAACATTTGAAAACAAACAACAACAACAACAACAACAACCATGTTAAGGAACAAATGTGTTACTGCCACAAGGGCACCACCCCCTCCTCTATCACTTTCTGCTCAAATATAAGCAAAAAACAGTGTCTTTTCAGCCCCTGTCTTGTTTAACGCGATGAAGAAACAACAAACATTACAGTATCTCTACTCCTCTAACAAGGAAGTGTTGAATTTTCACTACGCAATAAGTAGTATGGTGCGCTGTGTCCATTTATAATAGGACACCCGTTCACAAGCGGTTTTTACCCACCCGTTGTGAGGGAAGCCCCGCCTCCCCATGCTCTGATTGGCTGGGAATTCACACTCACAAGTGGGGGACAGGACGAGGGGGCGGGCCTTGTCGGAATACGGGCGGGAAAAACAGCGCCATTCAGAAAGCTCTTCACAAACTTCATTCTGTTTTCGTTTGTTTTTCTTTAAGCTCTACAGCTAATACTGACTAAAATGAGGTTTTCCAAACAGAGCAGAGACTCCACAACATCAAAAGGGGGTCGAGCAATGATTACAAAGTTATTAGATGCTGTCAAACAAAAAGAAAGCAAATGTAGTAGGGATTTTTGCTCCCCAGATGTAACCTATCACACGTTCTTGCTCTCAGTGTAATCATATTCCTGACCTGAGACTGTACATCTGATGGACATAAAATGAGAGAGTGGCAGGTATCCTCCAGCATGCGTACACACACACACACACACATCGGTTCAGGCTGGGGGCTGGACTTCCTCGGCCAAAGTCATTTCTAACATCTAAAAGTAATCTCGTGTCTGTGCAAAATAACGATTTAACATCAATGGGGCCCAACCTGCCCCGGGACTCTCTGGTCTTTAGTGAACTCCTGGCACTCTGTTGGGACTTACCCGATAATTCTGAGAGCCTGTCCTCGTCTTCCAGTCGTCCCGCGCCGATGTTCACCCCCTCAGCCGCGGTGGTCCCGTGGTCAACTATCCGGAGCCGAACGGTGCCAATCAAACACTAGGGCCACGCCTTTATGGATGGCGTCACGGGACATGGACGAATAGGCACAAAGCGGAGCTTCCTAGTTTTCGCCTAATGGAGGAGTGCTCAGCGTGTGTGTGTGTGTGTGTGTGTGTGTGTGTGTGTGTGTGTGTGTGCGCGCGTGTGTGTGTGTGTGTGCGTGTGTGCGTGTATGCGTGTGTGTGTGTGCGCGTGCGAGTGAGTGAGTGTCTGTGTGTGTAACAGAGAGAGATAATTTTTGTGACCTCTAGACAGTTCTGAATCAATTTGAAAGGTTAGGATTCATCATAGTAACTGAAGTGATCAAAGTCTATCTATCAATTTATCTATCAATCAACCAATCAATCAACCAATCTATCTATCTATCTATCTATCTATCTGTCTGTCTGTCTGTCTGTCTGTATATCTATCTGTCTATCTATCTATCTATCTATCTATCTATCTATCTGTCTATCTATAAACCTATTTGTCTGTCTGTATGTCTCTATCTATCTATCTATCTATCTATCTATCTATCTATATATATATATATATATATATATATATATAGAGAGAGAGAGAGAG